>BPLQ01015704.1:767500-891330 GCA_021605075.1 Caerostris darwini
TATATTCATGTTGATAAATATATTATTACACTGCAATATAAATTTGCATTCAATGCAATAAGTTTTAAGTTTACTTGACTTAATATCAAAATACAAATTTATACACATTTTTTTAATCATATTTATAGAATACTATAAAATTAAAATCCTGTATGAAGGATACAGAAAATATAAATAAATAAATATATTTTTAAGTTATGTGTTTTGTTCTTCATTATAATTTTTTAATTAATATTTTGCATTTTGTGGCAAATATCGAGCAACAAGGAATACTAAGCATGTATTGATTTTAAAGAATATGAAATTTTTTTTTTTTCTAATTTACCTTGATCACTATATAGAGCTCCAGTACTTTGGTCCCCAAGAAACATTCGTCTGGCAATGCTGCGCCGGTACCAAGCTTTGGGAAATGCTAAAATTTCAGTCAGTCTTCTCATATCATATTTAAATGAAGCCGACCCTATATCACAAATAGCTGGAGAAAAGATATAGAATAAGTACAAAAATAGAAATTTTTGAAAAAACTCAAATTCAATTTTTATATTGTATAACAGTAAACAAAATACCAGTATTATTCCAGGCAGTAAAAATATAATTATATACACATTTAGTTTTTATCTTGTTTTTTTTACAAACATTTCTAGAACAATCATACTATTAAAATGTTAATAAAAAATGTTAAGTGACAAAAATAATAAAATTTTAAATTACATAAAATTTTACTGAATATTTGCATCTATGAAATAATTCTAAATTTATTTATGGAAGTCAATTAATAAGGAAAGAAATAATGATTATTTTTGTAATGTGAAAATTTTAACAATATATATAGCTGGCATAACAATGATTTTTGCTATTGCTTGTTTTACAATACCAGTTCTTTTTAAAGTTAACTACATTTTAAAACAGTAAATATTAATATCTATCTTTCTTTGGTAGCAGATTATGATATTAGAGATTGAGTTTTTTTTTTATAAATCTGTAACTGATAAGATAACTTTTGAATGAAAAGTTAAATTTACACCTCATTAACCTTTTAAAATTATAATATTAATTCCAAATTTTTATATGCAGTATCATAAGAACTAGAATGCAGCATATACACAGGTTTCCATAAATTAAAGACAAAAATTAGTACAGCAATACTCCATTCAAAAACACTAATCAGTTTAAAAGGTTATTATGCTATCAAATAAAAAGTTCTGAATAAAACTTGAATATGCAAAATAGTGGCATTGCAAACAAATTCCCTCATATAGCATAAAAATGTATGTATATCAATAAGACTGTATGTTTCACTGTGATGGTGAAATAAATCTGGAATAGCTAATTTCTTATAATGCCTTTAAAAGGCAACATTTATTGGAAGAACACAAGGATGTAGGACCATAGACGCAGGTCGAAAATCCGAAGTTACTAGATGTTTCAACGTGAGTCCTTCCGAAGTTCCAATCCAAAAACTTAGCAGTCAGAAGGTTCAAACAAAAAAAGGTCAGAAGTACCATAATATTCTACTAATATTCTGCAGATCATACTGACTTGTAGCCAGTGGCAATGTGCACTAACTAGCGTACAGGAGGGCTGAGGTTTGAATATGATGTCCTTATAAACCCCGTAACAGGCACACACATATAGATGTATAGCTGCTCAATATGATGACACACAATATTGAAAAAAAATTTTCTCTACTGAAATTACGTATGCAATTTGTCAATTGCATACGTAATGACGTTTCATACGTTTTTTTCATGTGCATTTCAAAAATATCATAATCGTCCAATTAATTTGTTCTAATTAATTTTATGTTCTGTTACACTTCACTATGTGTCTTAGTCTCAGTTTCATTGAAATTATCCTATAGCTTCTTTAGTTTTCACTGTTTTCATGATTTTCTCTTAATTTATAAAAACCAATATGTATAAACAGATAGGTGCTTATGCGAATAAGTATTAAATTCCATGTAAATAAATCAATTTTAAAAAAATACATGAGAGAACAATGAAAAACATAATTTTATTTAAAATTTCCAATTCATAACCTCTAATAGAATATTTAATACAAATTTTAACAAAACATTTCTAAAAACATATTTCTCACTCATTTTAAATTTCAATTTTGAGAATACTAAAATCTCATACCTGAAAAGCGTATTAAAGCACCCCCAGAATCAAATGACTTTCCTAGTTTTTGAATACTTGCAACAGGATCTACGTGAGAGAGATTTATTTTCCTACTTCTTGAAATATTAACTTTAACAAATTCAACTTGCAGACTTAAGGAATCTTTTCTCTCACTAGTTGACAATGGGGAAGTCTCACCTTCTTTAGTGCCTCCTAAAAGATAAATAACTTTTCTGAAATGTTTGCTAATTTGAAAATTTTGAAAAAAATATGCTTTTAAAAAACTTACCGGCTTTTTTTGCACCACCATAAGGATGAAATATATACAATGAAAAATCTGCTAAGCAACCAGTCATGCTTAAGCCCCCTACAGCTGTCTGGCAAACATTTGCTGATTCAAAGATAGCACGGTTACCACAATCTTTATAAAAACCTACAAAAGACATTTTATGTAAATTAAATAAATATATATTCTAAGTAAAAAAAAATGATATTAAAGTACTTAAATTTAACCTTTTGATTTGTAAGAACTGGAATCCTGAACAGCTGTTGCATATAAATCATCTTCTGCTCTCTTTGAAGAAAATACTAGATCAACTGAAGGTAGACGTAGAATACATTCCACACGTGATATTGGTAAACAGCTAAAACGCAAAATTGACGGCTGCATACGAAAATAAACAATAACATCTACAGGAAATGAGGCATATGCATATTGACTAGGTGTAACCAAAGAAGCTCCTTCATCTTCGATTTTGCTCGATTCTGAAATTTGCATCACAAAAAGAAAAAAATAACTAAAAACAGTATTCAATATAGATAAGACAGCAAACTAAATTACTTTTTATTGTAAAAAAAATTGCACAAAGAATTTTTAATTAACAAACTCCATCCAGTATAGAATTTAAAGTGATTACATTACTTTTTATACTTAAAACAATACGAAATAATAATAAATATCATTCAAAGAGAATTTAAATTACAAAATAAACCACATTGAAAGAATAAAATATCCTTTAAGTTCAAAAACATTAAATGAAACAACATAAAGCAGACATAAAATGAAACAAATATTTACAAGCATTATTTCAAACAAAAAAAAAGTTACCTAAGACAGGAGCAGTTTTGGCGAGTTGAATTGGAATAGGTTCCAATGCTTGTTCAAGAAAATCTAATATATGGGGGCTAACTACTGCTTCCTACAATAAAAGAATTAAGAAAAAATAACGGTAATTTGTTAAAAGCACATTTGAGAAAATGTGATACAAATTGGTGAAAATCTAAAATAGATTTTTTAAAGAACTTAAAAATTTATGCAACTACTGTAAAGTAAATATCCACTATGGTAAAAAGTTATTTTCTTTGTAAAGCTGTATCCAAATTACAAAACAAATTTCATACGCACTTCTTTTTGAAAAACTGATGCATTGTCTTTTCAAAAGAATAAATCACTACATTTTTATAATAATCTTTAAATCATTTTATTTAATGAATATATATATATAATATACATAGTTCTAAAAAAAAAGATTGGACACAGTAAGAAAAAATTAAATGAAATATTTAAGATAAATCATTCTTTTTTTTTTTTGCCACAATGGTGAGAAAATAATGAAGTTTTTATCTTAATAAGTTTCAATAGGAGCACCATTGATAACTAGACAAACATCAAGTCTACAATCACTCACTACTCAGATTGATGGTTCATGTCTAGCATCATTAAGGCAATAGTAGCAATGATTCTCTTTTGTAAATATGATAAATTCCTTATTTTTTTCCCTACAAACAATTTTCATAATATTACACCACAAACAGAAGTCTAGAAGATCTCTTGATAATGCACTTCTGCTCAGTGTCTAAAGGTCACAGACAAAAAGGTTACATCAATGTAAAGAATTTCAGAGTAATTTGCAAACAAATTTATTGCATTTATTTATTACTTTCGGATTATGGTTTTTTGAAATGTGTCTGACCTTTTTCAATGACACTGTTTATATAAAGCTACAAACTCAAAATAAAATAAAATAAAATACAATACACATATTTAAAATTATACATTGAAATTTGAAGAATGGTTAAGAGATAAATCTACATTTAATGAAAGGAAATAAATTAAGGAATTGCTTAATTACATTAATTACGGAAATGAATTTAATAAAAAAAATAATTTGTGCATTTTCAAAAAGCAAAACCAGTTAGATTTAAAATCTCCATAGCAGTAGATTTATATCATATATACAATGTCTTAAAAGTTAATTTAAAACAAAAAATATTTTTAAAAAATAAATAAGAATATTTGAATAAAACTATTAAATAAACTTTATAATTTTTTCAAATTACCGTCGTATGAAAAATTATTATTTACCTCAGGTATACTTTGCAGAGTAACCCAAGCAAAAAGACATGCTTTCTTAATTCGGATTTTCTTGAGACTGCAATTAGACATGTGTGAATCCACAGCTAAAAACGAGGATCGGCTTGAAAGTGAATCAAAGCCCACGAAGTCAACATCTGAACAGTATTTTGAAGAACCATTTATGCTTGTTACAGGGCTATCTCCAGATACTGTTTTAGAGTTGTAATGCACCTGAAATTAACATTAATATTTCAAAAGAAGATTCTAAATAACTCAAAGAAGAAGATATAATATATTAAATGCAAAATTTATGAGCCATGAATTTTGTAAAAACTATACTAACCCTTATATATATCATATAATCCATTATATTTTCCAAAAATTTTTAAAACTAAATGAAATGAATGACTATGAATAACTAAATCAATGGCTTATTTAACATGAATTTAAAAAAAAATTAATTCTCTTTTCCCATGACCTATTTTGATTTAACAGAATCGATCCAAGAAAGAAATCGATCGATCAAGAAAATTTTGCTTTACTTTTATATTTTTATAACTGCGACGTAGGAGATGAGGAATATCTATTTTAGTTTCCATTGTTGGGAATTCTCCGAATTTTATAACCACAATATGGAATTTTGCCTGTTTTGTTTGCATTTTGAAGGTGTTCAAAGTGAAAAATACCTTTTTGATGTTTATAAAACTTTTTTTATTAGTTATAGCTAACATATTTTTCGGTAGCTCTAACATAATGTCACATAATTTACCTACAACAAAAGCGTAAAGGAAAGAGATATCTTTGGATATTAAAATTCAAACTTTAGATCCTCTTGCAACTGGACAAGATATAACGTCTGTAGGGAAGCATTTTGGTCTACATAAGGCTACCTACTAATTCTTGATAGTTCTCAATTAAGAAAAATGAAACTGCTATTAAAAAGTAGGTGTACTCTGGAACAAATGTGCTAAATCATTATCATGCACAAGAGATATTGTCAAAGAGAAAATGGAAAAGGCTCAGCTAATATGGATAGAAGATAAATTGCAAAAAAAGAGTACCAGTAGCCAGAAATGCCATCAAGCAAACAGCATTAAGAATGTATACGTTGATTAAAGAAATGGAACCACGCCCTTCATCTGGGTTAAATAAAAGTGCGAATTTTCAGCAAATACAGGTTAGATGACATGTTTTCTCAAAAGATGTGAGGAAAAAAAAAAAAAAAAAAACATTAGAGAATTATACAATGGTCTACCAAAATAATAATACGCTGAATTCGTTCTTAAATCCATTGAAACATCGTCACCACAGGAGGCTCATTACTAATTTTGTTCAAGAGATTACAGAAAGAATTTCATCAGCGGAGCACAAAGACTTTCCTAGTGATATTATTAATTTTTACACAAACATATGCATATATTGTCAGAAGTGAAGTGACAAATCTTTTTATGAGTGACTCATATTATTTTGCCTAATTTTTGCGTTCATGAATTAGTGATGTGATTTTTCCTTTTCAAGTTATAATTTGCTTTGTATGATATACCTGCAACCATTTTTAAATAAATTGTTTAAGATCCTAACATGGAGACTTGTGGTTTATTGTATCATTTTTGCTGTTTCTTAGGACTGGAGCTAATTTTATATTTTTCCATAGATGCAATATATATTTGTACACGAAATTTTTATACCTATTCTTCGGGAGTGTATCTATCATGTTAAAACAAAATTATGTGTAAATTATTTTTGGCTATTTTGACAAAAATATTTATTATTTCAACAAAATTTTTAAAACTTTAGAAATACTATATACATTGTTAATAAAAATAAATATGAACATATGAATTTATCTGTAAGTATGTGCAAATTGAAATATTATTAGTTTACCTTAACTGTAAAAGAAATTATTAGCTTAAAATTAATCTGGAGTAGTACTTAAATAATTTTTATTTAGGAAGGAATTTAAAAAATAATTCAGTTACTAATAACAGAAAAACTTTTTTTTTTTAAATTTGTTAGCACAGTAATTTTCTTTCACATATGCTAGTAACAAAAGAAATCTATACACAAATAAACACAATAGTTATAATGAAATATAATGCAGAAACATAATAGTTAAAACTTTTTTATGGACTTTACTGATAACAGTAATCGCTCAATCTTTCCTTTTTATATAAGTGCGAACTGGTATGAATGCTAGTAATTATGCCATAAACTCATTATAATTTTTTCTGACAAAAGTAACAATCATAGGATAAAATCTTCCTAAGATTAAAAGCAATAGACGAAGGAATAATGTATACAAAATTCCTGAAGCTATAACACACATTTGAAGATGTGAATAGATTAAATGGGATAAATTGAAACACATGTATCATATTTTAAATAATGATAAGGAATAATGGTTTTCAACACTCATTATTTCCTTCAAATCAACCTAATGAGACAGCAGTAATGCAAAACATTTATAATATTCTCTCCCCTGCATGTAAATCATTAGTTATTATCCTGAAAAGAAGAATTGCAGATATACTTTTAATGTAAAAACCATTTCTGTGCACCACAAACTTATGAAAGTCACCAAAAAAATGAACAATAGAAACTCCATGAAGTTAATTCAATATTTAAAACTATCATTTTAAAAAGCCTTAATTAAATTAATGAATCTATGGCCTTCATTTGAAATATTTATAATTTGTATTTCGATTAACTATATTAAATAATCAAGCCCAGATATTTTTTGAAACACACGACACAGCATTTGATTATAATAAATTAAATATTATTAAATTTAGTGACTCCAGTCTTTATAATCATTTATAAAAAATATTTTACCTTAAATTGTGTAACTTAAAAAACCTTAATACTTTTAAAAATATGTTAACTAGCATGTACAAATTTTTTCTTATATTATGAAAGAACTAACTTTAACATCTAATCCTGGTATTAAAAATATAGTGAAATCAGCAACTTGATTTGTTGGAGCATTCTGAACATAACGTAAACGAGATGCAGACATATTATTTCTCATTCCACTTCCATGACGCTTCTTTGTATGGCTTGGAGAAGATAAATCAAATCCGCCTCCAGAAAAACTTCTTTCTTTTCTCATTGATCTAAAATTAAAGAAGTTAAATAGGTTTAATGAAAATAATTTATTTAAAATAAACTGCTTTTAACAAAACACTTAAATTGCTTCCAATATTAGCACACAGAATATTTTAATGATTGGTTAAAGATATATTTAAAGCACATTCCATTTATTATTAAAGGACCATTGGAAAAATCCTCAATTAAATTATCAAAAGAACAATAAATAAAATTATGAGGCACAATGTTCCATTTTTGCAGTTTTATTGTATTCTTCATACAAAAATAAAAACACTACTTAACTTTAAAATAGTATCTATTCTTTAAACTCTTCTGGTTATTCTGTAATTTAAAAGAGTTTCATATTAAGAGGATTTACAGAAATAAAACATTCTACCTGATTTTCTTAAGTGACTCATTCTACATTGGAACTCAAGTATTAATTCACCTTTAAGGTCATAATGACCTAATCTTAATGGATATTCAGAAAACAATGCAAACAAGTATATTTATACACTATTAGATTTAGAACGAAGATTTATGGTTGTGTGTAACTGGTATACTGGCGATAGCATGAGGTGTTTTACTGCATATTTGCATAACTGCAGCATTTGGAAATTTCAAGTTTCCGACTACTGCAGTAACCATATATGTGACATGGTAGATTCCACATATTTTACTTGTCAGAAAATTTCAAACTTTTTCATCAAATAATAAAAAACATATTGAGATAATGGTATTCTCATAAACTTTTCAAGATTAAATTTTCCAAGATGTGATAGAACAAGTTAATGAAATATTAAAATTTGATAACTATTTCAGGTACAACTCAAAAGCACAAGAATGCTAATCCTTTATATCTGACATTTGCATGAGGTTGAAAATAGTATCATTTCATGCAACTTCAAAATGAAGACTGTAATGTAAAAGAAGGTCAGCTTACTGAAAGAAGTGAATGAAGTTCAGCATTCTATGAAGCAAAGTTTTTCAGGTACTCAAGCATTACAGGCTAAATTGCAGTTTTACGGCATCATGGCGCAGTTTTTAATTCTGATTTAAAATTTCAAAAGAAGCTAAAAGTTGATTTAAGGCTAATACAAAAGCAATTCATAATAGTTTTGACATATTTCAAGAGATAGACAATGATATTTAGGAATTAGTATGAAGCATTGTCCCCAGGTAATCTGTAACCCCAAAACGAGCCACCCCAGGTAACCCAAAAACGGTGCACAAGTTGTTGCAGCTATTCAGAATAATCCGCGGAAATCTATATGAAGAGAGGTAGTTGAGCTCAGATAAATATTATACAGGCCTTACAGAATCCTGAGGAAACCAAACACATATTTCCCATCAAAATACAATGTCACCAAGACATAACCGTTTGAGTTATGTGGCAAATAGAAAATAATTGTGAATGAATTTAAATGTGATTGTAGTGAGTGCTTGTAAAGGTTGCACCACTATTTTAAGACTTTTTGATTGATTTCATACTGTGACTATAGTCAACAGTGCCAACAATGTTTAGGAAACATTTGTCAGTAATTTTGAAACTTCATTAACATATTTTAATAACTATTCCAATATGAATACTATTTGTTTCCTTCTTCTATCGTTGACAGTTCCCATGCTAGTTTATTTCGAAGATAGGAGTCTTTATGAAACATCTTGTATAAATAGCAAATATATCACTTAAAAAGTCTGTTTTTAATTTTTTTTTTTTTTAAATTTTGGAACATAAAAAGCACGTGGAAGATTCTATTAGCAACCATGTACAAGAGATATTTGCATTTAAAAAAAGCAAAACTAACAAATATTTCTTTTAATGATATTAATAAATATGCATGTAAAAAATAAAATATGAAGAAAATACACAAATAACTAACGTTTCAAACTGACCTTTTCAAAAATTCTTCTTCTTTATTAAAGTCTTTAGTATGCAAAACACATTTTCCACTGTTGAAAAACACTTTGACATCTAACTCAAAGTCAATGTTTGGCTCTGAAGGAGGTTGCTTGAAAGAACTTACACCACTACTTGCTCCTCCAGGAGTTGTATGTCCAGTTTTTTGTGTGTCATTTAACCTCCTACATGAAGCAGATAATGGAAAATTAACCGACATTTTAACAAATATACAAAAAACACATAAGTTTCGAAATGCATTATAGATCGTATGAATGAAAACTTTTAAGCTTATTAAATATACAAATATAATTAATGTTGAATATTTATCGCCGTGAGTCTCAGAAATACTATTTATACCTTAATTAATCAAATAGCATTAATATAACGGTCTCTATGTCTGTCGCTGATTCAATTTAAATAAAATAATTATCACTATTTCTTGCCTATAATCAGCAGTCCCATATAACCCACAGGCATATTATTCAGTCTCCAAAAAATAATATTGTATACTTCTTGCAGTGGGATATAATTCTGATTCTCACCTGTTATTTGACATAACTTATATCACCAAGTTATGTTTTTATGGCATAGTCTAAAACGAACAAAACCATTAAGAGAGTTTTCGGTACTCTGTTAATAAAAAAAAATTATGTTATATATTTAAGATAGTGGAAAATGGAATATAGATACGCATTTAAGAACTATGGTGAAAACAATACACATTTTCCAAGGATTTGCAGTTTTTATATTTGCTAGAGGGGAAAATGATTAGTACATCAGTTAATTATTAAATTGGCATTTAGTGAAATATATTTTTAATTCTTTCATCTATCAACACACAGAAATATACGAAGTGTGAAGTATATCGCCTAATTTTATAAAACTCTTGCTCACTTCTACTGTTCTTTAGATCATATTCTTCTTTCTTATAATTGTTATGGTACTTTTTATAAAGAAAATTGTTTATTTTTCTCTCACATAAAGATTTGCTAATATCTGTAAGCAAAAATTATTTTCAAGTGCTGGATTTTTATGAAACTTCACAAAAATTATAACAAATTATATGCAGAGGCCAATAATCCACAAACCTAAAGTTATAAAGAATTTTTAGTATATAAACTGTGGGTAATATACACATTACAGTTATTATATATCAAACTCCTCTAATAATATTTCTTACCATCTCCTATGATTAATACAAACACATCATTAATCTAGCAATAAAAATTAAATACTTTTTAATAAAAAATTATTAATATCTAATTTTGTGTAAAGTTAAAAAAAGTTTTAAACTGTAAAAAAATCAAAAGAAATTCAAATTTTTAAAAATATTATTGAATGACATACTTGGGATCAATGCTATCAGCTTTTGCTGCATTTTCAACAATTGCATCAGCAGAGCAGCTAACTGGGGATGCAGAAGATGTGGTGTGATCTGCTGGACAAGAGGAATTTTCCAATTTATATGAGTTATCATTGTTTTCTTGAGTATGTGATGGAGTAGGCGTCTCACTATAGCCTAAATCAGCAGCAGCACTTGAGGTAAAAACACTATCTAAAGATAATTCTCTGAAAAATTATAAAAACATTTTTTTTTTTTTAGAATTACAAAAAAATTACTGTACTTTTGTTTAAATTCAGGAAAAATAAACTAAGAACTAAATATTATTAATGATAATATTCAAACCTGTGAACTGACTTTTCTGGTAGTGTCAAATTTGGTAAATCAGACATGTCTAAAGAACCAGTACGAGTATGTGCATGACTTGGTGAACTTTCTTTACTACTAGGAGTTTGGATAATCTCACTCATCCTGTAAAAAAATTAAGTCCTGTAAGTAAATTACTCCTCGAAAAATTCTAAAAAAATTAAATAATAAATTTTTTTCGATACATTACCCGACATCAGCATTTTCTTCTGTATCAGGAAAAAATAAAGACATAGACTGTAAGGGCCCAGCAGTAGAACGAGTTCCAAGACCCAACTTATCTTTAAATGAAGTGGCCTAATTAAAAATAAAATTTTCTTTCATTATTTAAAACTATAATAATTTTATATAAAACTTGTAGCAAAATTGTAGCAACTTGTTTTTCTATTGGCAGATTTCGAGACAGGAGTTCTTTTCTTTTTACAAGGTAGGGTTGTCAGCCCTACATCCAATGCTCTACAGTCATATTAGACCGAGACATACGATTTAAAGCGGATTGCGAACCATTACAAATATCCATGTCACCGCCAAAATCTGGCACTGAGCGCTAGGCATTCGGCCATCAGGGCCCTTAAATGTATAACAGCTTATTAAAAAACTAGCAGCAAAAAAAGAATATTCGGACATGCACACACACTAAGAAATTTGATATCAATTCCTCACTGTTTATTTTCCTGCATTCATTACTTTAATTGAAGTCCAGATATAATTGCTATTTTAACACTGTAAAAACAAAATCCACATAGATTGTTCCACAAAAATACGTTTTCCTGCATTAATCATTTAAAAGTTTTGCAGACCTTGAGAAACCAAGGAAAGATTTATTTATGCTTATAAAATTATTGAAAACCAGGGAAAAAAAATAGGAAATTTATTTTATTTAAAAAACAAAAACAAATTAAAATTTGAAATAACACAATATTTTGAATAAAAGAATAGATATGGCATTTTGAATGCAGTTCATTTTTTATAGTTGGGTAATTAAAAATTTTTCAAATGCAACATATCTTAATAATGTATGCATCTACAAGCAGTATTAATATATATGTCACAGAATAATAACACTAAATAAATAAAATTCTACACAGATCCTGTTTATTGCTACCATAAAAATAGATATAATAAATTGGCCCTCTCTCTCTCTCTCATATATATACAGAGAGAAAGAGAGATGAGGGTCAATCATATGGAAAGCCTTAAAAATGATTTTAGCAATAAGCGTTTTTCATCATTTGCTCATAACCTTTACCTTCTACACAAAACAAGGTCTGTAACATTTTCAAGGCTCTTGATTTCTTCTTTTATATAAAAATTATTTTGTTTGATTGTGGAACTGATCGTGCATCATTTCTGTACCTCTTCATTTAATAAAAACCACCCATTTGTGGCTATTTCATTGACAGTTACTTGTCAATTCCCTTTGCTTAACATTTCAATAACAGTAATACTCTCTAGCATCACAATTGAAGGTTTTTGAACAGGATGAGAAACATTTTTAACAAATGTCACACTGTTTTTGAATTTTCTTCTCTCATAAATTTGCTATTATGAAAAACATGTCTCATTATATTACACTTTCATTTATCTATTTATTCAATGTTTTTTATTTTCATTTTTCATATCATTATCATATATCATACAAAAAGCTGGGTTTTTGTTGTGCATTTCTCTAATTGGTGGTTATATTTAAACTGCTAATATAATGACATTTCATCTTTTATATGCTCTGCAACATACTGGAGATATCTCATATTGCTAACTTACAGGACTGCAGCATAAAATAACACAACATTCAGAATTTTTCAAGGTTTTCATTTGACTGATTCTTGTATAAAAAAAAAGGGCGAGTAACATTTGCAATAATAAAATAGTGCAAAACGTAAATTAAAAATATTTTTAATTAATTAATAATTATAATTAGTAAAAATTCATAATTTTTAATTTTTATATGAAATCAAATTATGACAGTTGTCATATAACAAAAATTTTTAATACTTACAAATAAATTTTCATTAAAATCATCTATATATATTTTTTGTATATATGAATTTGAACAACAACATAAATTCAAGCATCATATGGCTGAGAAAGTAGCAAACTTTACTATTCTACTTCCCCTTATTCTAAGCGGCTGTAGCTTTGACTTCAGTTTCAAAACGATGAGATTTTTTATGAATAGTGGAGTTTTTTACTTGGGAACTATTTCAAATATTTTACAAGCACTGAAAAACTTAAACTATATATTAAAGCTTCTAATAATATAAGCACTTTTAAAGATATCCTATTATTATCATATTGTTGAAAACATTTATTTAAATAATTTATATGTAAGATCATGCAAAATTTTGAATTTTGTCAATGTTGGTGTAAAGTGCTAATAAGTAATAATCTTTACTTTAATTCAACCGTTTTTAAAAATTATTTATTCCTTGCAGAGTACTGACCAAATGTTCCTAATAACATTGAGCTTGAAAGTGATGGCTTTTAAGGAACAATATTTAATGGGCAATTAATGATTTTTAACATAATAAAATTTACTTATGTTAGTTTAAGATAATTTAATTAGTGTTATTTTACATTAAATTGAGATTAATGGCATTTTTTAAAAATTTCTGGTTGAATTATAAATAAAACCACACAAATAAATATCAGTGTTAAAAAAGCAAATAATTTCAACTACAATTTGATATATTTCTATCAAATTATTATATTTATGGGAATCTACGAAATATATTGTTATACTACCTTCACACTCTGTCTCCGGAGCTTCTTAATAACATCTCTTCTAAAATCATTAAAAACAGCAGTTTCCAATTCATGTAAGCGACGTACTTCTTGTTCAATAGTACTTTGACTAGCACCAAGCAGCCTAAAATAGCATGAATAAAATGTAAAAACCATAAATACTATACATAAATAACTTAGACAAAAAAATTTCAATCGAAAAAAGATGAATTATAGTAAAATGAAGATCAATATTATATTATAATGATGAGTTAAACTAGCAGTTAAAAAGGAAAAAAAATTAATATTATAATATTCTGCTAAAGAATTTTTAATTTAACAATTATTACTAAACAAGCCAAAACTCATAACGGAATCTTATTGTTTCTAAACTCCCACCCGATATTGCCTTAGTGCACGATATTCTTGTGTAAGCGGATTTAACAAATCTGCAATTACCTCATTTAGATCTAATTTCTTAGCATTCTACAAACATTAGGCATTTCCAAAGTTCTCAAAACATAACTACAGACACACTTTCGCAAAAAGAAATTGATTAGATTACAAAATCTCCAATATTAAATTTTTAAGAATTTGCGAAAGCACAGGAAAATAATCAAAATTTACTGAAAAACAACTCATCATCTCGTAAATTATAACTAAAACCTTGCCAGATTTCTGGCCGTAATTCGGTGTGAGATGTGCACTGGCATTCCTTGTCCTTTCGTTCCTAAATCTTTTTGCAAACTTCTCTTTAATCACCTGTGTACCTCTTACCTTCTGAGATAGCAGCTACATCAAGAATTCTCTTTCAGATACATATGGCCTATCATGAAACGCCAAATCAACACTTGGGTACGATGTTACGAGGCGTGTTAACGTTCCAAAATACAGATTCAAACTAAAATGCTTTGAGGCACGCTCTTCTTTCTAGAAGCTCGTTTTGCCCAAATTCACTTTCATATAACGGGTCCATTATCTCCATCTGATGGTTATTATTATCTATAAACAATAACCGACTTCTCCAGATGCCCATAAGCAATATTCATTGAAAAAATGCAGAAAAAACAATATGTAGTCTATATTTAATACTTGGATATCCCTCTATCATAACCACAAAGCAAGGTTCTTAAATGTGATCAGCCATTTAGTGTGAGTTTATACGCATGTTGAGTACACAGAAAATTCTGCATACCATCCAATTTCAAATGGTATTGTCGAACGCTTCCACCTCTAATTAAATGCTGGACTCAAAGTTCATGAGAGCAATCAATGAACCAATCGAACAACTGTCAAAGAGGATTTGCAAACCTCTTGCTCTGAATTGAGGTACAGTTTAAAATTGCGACTTCCCAGTTGGCATGTTGAATATTATTGTCATTACACAATGTGGTGATAATTACATCACAATACTTCGAAACCACATGCGTCAATTAAATCTAGTTAAAACATCTGCTCATTGCATAGACCTCTACATTATCTTCAGAGTAGATCGTATAAGTCCCCTTCCCCTTGTGTCAACCTTATACTGGTCGTTATAAAGTGATTAGCCGGATAGATAAAACTGCCAAGATTGAACTTAATGGCTGCAAATCCACGGTGTCTCTAAAAAGAGTGAAATCTGCCTCTTTAATAATTCGCATCAACAATATCACACCTTAAGTCAACATTTCAGCAAAATAAAAGTGGGCATTATCGGTCAATTGGCATCAATAGAAGGATTTTGCTATTGCTAAACTATCATCGACAGCTACCCAGAAGCACCATCATATTTAACATCAGAGATGAAACAGTCGCTGATGCGTTAGGTAAAAGTTAGATTTCTCGTTTGGATTATTATTCACAATTAATAAAGAAGCTCAATTTGAATCACATCTATTTTTTGACAAATATCTTTGTTAGGACTCAAAGTAGCCTTAACTACCATATCAAGGATAATACGAATTTTAAAAAGCTGACAAAATGTTCACCATAAAAAAAAAGGATAAAGAAGTCAGCATGTCAATCGTTAGAATATAAAGCCCTACTTTTAGATAACACTACTGACAGGAATAAATCAATTAATCATGCCAGAATGGACTTTAAATCTAAGACAATCCCAACTGAAAACTTCTTTATCAACTGGATTGAGATCCAGGTCTTATCAATCTTCCCGTCATCATAAATTGTTATTTTGAATTAAAATTTAATTTTTAAAATTAATTTTCAAAAATCTACAAAGTGTTCATTAAATGATTATCTCATATCTCAAATAATTATCTTCATAAGTTAGAACATTATATATACCTTAAATCATTTATGATTTTTGCTTGCTCATTCATTTCTTTTTCAATCAATCTTGATCTTTTCTTAGCATCCAAACTAGGATCTAAGAACAAAGGAGGTAATGATTCCACAAAAGTGCTTCCTTTTCGAGTTATGACTGGTTCCTAAAATATAGTAAAAATTCAAAAAGATGAAATCAAATTTGATTTAAAAACAATAGAATAATAGCAATTTCGTTTATCAACAAATATTCTATAGGATTTAAATTACCTCAAATTTCCTGCCTATAATTCGTTGATTACAGGAAAGAAAAAAAAATTAAAAATTTCGTAGCACGGATTGTAAGCTACTGTGTACAATATATAGATTATAAAAATCAAGTCTATAAAACCTGTATCTAAAAATTTATTTTACAATTAAAACTTTGACAAAACTTATTGTGAAAAAATAAGTAATTTTCTAAACAAAAAATATAACAGTTGTGGAGGATGAAAGAGAGCCAGAATAATGCAAAACTAGACAAAATATAATGGATATATTATATCAGTATATGCTAGTCAATAAAAAAATTTTTGAACGGAATTATAGATAATAAATTTTAAAAACACTTTACACGAGACCAAATTAATAATTAGCTCTGATATTAATCAAATCTACAAAATATGAAGATTACAAAGCGTCAGAAAAACATCGTTTCTTTTGTTTTCATCATAGTTCGTAAATGCATCGGCTTTTTTTTTTCTTTTTCTTTTCGATTTCCATTATCTCAAAATTATGGCATTTGTTTAAATGTAATTGCAGCATCATACACTCCTTAAAATTGAAAAGCGTTTTTGCTAATGTTATGACTGTAAAAATAGAACTTCATTGTGAACTTCATATGTGAAAGAACATACCTATAAGCCATGCATGTAAAATAATAAAAGTTAAAAGCCTATATGTAATTCATATACTAATTTAAAATCGATCATTAAGAAGGATTTTATCTTTTATTTTTTATTATTATTTTTTTATCTTTCCTGATTTAAAGCCCTGCTTAATCAAAACTCATGAGAAAATTCTAAAAATAGTTCTTGGTTAATTTATCGTTTGTTAAATTCATATGGCGATAATTAAATTGCACAGACATAGTATATACGTATATGTAGGAGAAAACTATATAAAAACAATATAACTATATATAAACATGCACAAAGTTATCTAAAAGAAAATAGAAAGGAACTTTACAGAAAAAAAAGTCTGTCCATGTCAGTGATCGAACTAAATTGGCATTGACTATTCTCTTGAAATAATTGTTTTTTTTGTTTTTTTTTTAATGAGGATATGCGATGGCGATTGTTGCAACGTGTATGTGCATCTCACATCGATAGTCATCCTACTTGGTGAGAGTTTTATGAATTTTCCATCATGCAACATGCAAATGAGTGTTATTTTCCTCTAAAATAATTCTGCTCTGACATGTCTGCTTAAATACAGCACACTAACAATAACTAATACATTAAGAAAGATTTCTTTTGTAAAAAAAATTTATCAATAAAGAGTACATCAACAAATTTATTATTTTAAAATAATTAATGGAAGAATTTTTTACTTTTTAAATTCATATATAGAAGACATAAAAAACCCATAACTAGTATAAGTATTTATAAGAGTTTATAAAAATATTGTAAGCATGTATACAAATTTTATAAAGCTCGATAAATATGGGGATAACACTGATCAAACACTGATGTAATTATTGTTAATTTTGTAATCAATTTAGTGCTTTATTACATTACAGTACCTCGTACAAAAAAAATGGTAAGTAATAACGGTAATAATGCTAGTAAGAAGATTTTTTTACTAGAAAATTTTAGAACTAGTAAATTAAATTTCAAAAAATTTGATTTAAAGATTACAACAAACTTGATTTAAATAAGAAAAATGTTAAAATATTATTAAAAATAGAAGCCTTTTTTTTATTTGAATGCCTATATCTTGTTAAATTTGCATATAAAATTTATTAGAAATTTAAATTAATTTTACTCATAGAATAATAAATATAAAATCATATAAGCCTTTTCTTCTGCTCCTCTTTTAATTTTATTGAAATGGATTTAAAATTTTAATATAACTTCGCATGAATAATTTTACGTAGTTTGCATAAGTTTAGATAATTTTTAAGGAAATGTTAAATACTTCTTTTTAATAAATTAATTTGTAGTACTGAGCAATATGTGCAAGAAATAAAAAAAAAATCACTAAAAATAAGACAAAATAAAAATAAATAAAAGCAATTCATCTGAATAGATCTCTTAAAATTATCTCAACAATTACAATAGTAATTAGCAAAAATAACAAAGAAAATATTATGTATCATTAATATGCAAGAACTTTGATAAATACTACATTCACTCTTTTTCATAACTCTCTATAGAAAATTTATTTACTTGAACAGAAGGTCCATGCCTCGTAGAATCATCTGTACCAACATCAGGGTAATCAATCCCATCACCTTCATCTTCTACACCAGTTATAGCAGTGAGAGTTTTAAATAAAGCAGACAACTGTTTTCCTATATTTGTGTCCAAGTGAATATCTACACCTTCCATTTGCCATTGAACATTTAATATCCACTTAGCATTATCTGAAAAATAAAGTCACATAAATATAGGAAATGTAACGAAATAGTAAAATGAGTGATATCAAAAAGGAAATGAGTAAATAGTATGATGAGTGATATATATTCTTTTCAATACATAAAAGAAACAATATTCAACATTTAAAATAATAAAACAATTTACTTAAACCCTGAGGTGCAACAGTTCTGGAACATATTTCATATGTTCCTTCAGATACAACACATAAATTCATAATATTTGAATCAGATGGATCAGGTTTCCAATCATCCAAAGATGTTTCAAAATCATCTGCAAACCGAATGCATAAACCTAAAACATAAATTAATAGATAATTAGGTACATATTGTTGAGGTAATAATTTGTTTTCCAATCATTAAATAAAAATTTGTTTAACAAAAGAATTACTCAATATAAAACAAAAAGATTTTGATTCTCTTAATATATAATATTTAAAGAATAATAAAACTAATGCAATTTACATATTAAAGGAAAGTCAAAGCATGAGTGCACCGGAGCAAGTGATATTTTAGTAAATTTCTAGTCAAAGCATTTATTTCTTGTCTTGTACAAGTCATTTTAACATAATCTACTTATTTTTAATTCCTTCAAATTTAAATTTAATTTAATCAGTAATCAACAATTCATTTAGAGATAAAATTATCAAAATATAATATATTAAAACTTATAAAGCAAAAGTAATTACTGGCCTGTAAATTTAGCTTTGCTCACTAATGATCCACAGGAACATGCTGAAATCCTAGTGCTTTCTAATGTTACTACCACAGCAGCTTTTAGTTCAGTATCATACATTTTACTGCTAACATTCTGGAACAGATATAAATTGAATAAAATAATTCAAAGAGTTAAACAAAGTAAAATTAATCTAATAAAATTCAGCATAATTTAAGTATAATTTACCTTTTTATATCCTTCCTTTTTCTAAAAAATGAAAAAGAAAAATCTTTATTTTTTTCAGACAGTTACAGAAACCTTTAGTATCAGAAATACAATAAAATATACTTATACATGATTAATATATTTCCAAAATTTAATTTACTTTGTAAAGGATTTTAAAAATACTAAGTTCATAAATACCTTTTCATCAGATTGAGTTAACATGAACAATAATTTCTCCAAATAAATTTCAACAATAAATTTTCATAAAAGAACACTTTTTTGTGTTGAAACAATGAAATAACTTTTGAATTTAATGATTTTTCAAAACAAGAGTCAAAGTTCTTAAACCAACAAAAATAGCATCATGAAAGAAATTGTAGGAGTAAATAATAATAAATGAAAAGGCCAATAAAAATAAATAATCTTAAATATAGTATGTAACAAATTTAACAATGGTGACTTACAAATGAGAACTGATATCAAACAGCCCTCCAAGATCCTTTCAACAGATAATCAATCTAACACACTGTGTTGTTATAATTAAATACCCCCTATTCAGAGCCTCTTGCAGCTGAAACTGTTGAGCAAAATGATGCTAAAATAGGTATATAGACTAAAGTGCTATAGGAAATTACACTAAAGAATGCAAAAATAATAATTAGTTCAATTAAAAAATGTCCACTAGGAAACGTTCAGCAGTGCAATATAGGAATTAAACATAGAAAATGATCAATACAGAATAAATATATTTAATTTCAATATTGAAGAAATTGATGAATAAGCTTAAGATTTTAAATTATTCTTCGATTTTTTCCAAAGAAAATCATAACACGTCCATTTCTTCAAAAATGAAAAATTTCACAATTTATATATATGTGCACAAAAGAGGAATTGTGATGATAAACATCTCTTGGTATAAAATAAGACACCAAATAACCAGTTTGCATTCTGATGTCTCTAACTGTAACAATGACAGTTGTTCAACAAAAACAACAGAAATGCTACAATTGCAGTCCATGAGTTTCGACGAATAAAGAAACTATGGTGTGGACAGATGTCCGCAAAAAGTGTTCCAGTGTATATGCCCAGTATCTAGACAGGCAAACATTATATATAGCACAGTAAGGAAGGCGTCAAAGAAATAATGGCATTTCTTTCTGTACAAAATCCGTCACATTTGCCTGTTGCTTTAGAAGAACAATCCATAGTAGCTCACATTTACAATAAAATTTTAAAATAGAATGGCTGTGGACATAGAAAATCCTGAGAGGTGCTGAAGCTCATTATTTTCTTAATGGGTAGGTCACACACAAATAAATATCACATTTACGTAAAGGAAAAGGCACAGATGCACCATGAAATTGCCACATATTCTCCAAAAATAATTGTCTAGAATGCGTTCACGGCCATATTCATCCTTGGGCCATTATTCTTCAACTGCGAGTGGCTCTGTGTTGGCCCGTTGATACCATAACCTGCTTTAGAAGTTAATTGTGCCACAATCATATTAAAGGCAGTGCCTCACATTGACCATTTATATGCAAGATGGTGTTTCCCCACAAATTGTACACTCTGTAAAGGATCTTTTGCTCCAACATTTCACAGATGACTATCTAATTACTTGTACCTATAGTAAACCATAGCCATTGCATTTGTCAGATTTTGACTTTCTAGTTAAGGAATAACATAATAAATGTGGATTATTGTGGATTTGTAGCTACACTGTCCAAATTGAAGGATACCATTACACTGCATGTGCAAAACTTCACTCCGAGCAGTTAAGATGTGCCGTTGAACACATTTTCCATTGACTTAAACATTTATAGGAGAATGACAGTATCCACTTCGAGGAAACTTTCATTACATTTTTCTGCACACTATTAACAACTGCTTGACTTGTTAGATTTTTAAATAATTTGTACCTCTTTAAGCAAACTCTGTTTTTTTGTCCATTGCAACAGAGGCCTATACTTATTATTTTGACTACCTTCATTTGTAATGTTGCACAACATGCTGATGAACAACTAGTTAATAAATGTTGGAATTATTATTTTTATTTTGTGTCAATCATTTCCTACCTCTAAGTTCTCATATTGTACTGAACCCTTAGTTGAAATTTTGTAATTAATTTTTATTTTTGAAGATCAATCTGCAGATCGGTTTTAGCTACAAAATAGGAGAAATTTAATAGGAACCACTTGGTATAACAGACAAGAAGAAACAAGAAACTCAAAAGAAAACAAGAATTGAAAATTATATCCTATTTATTAATTTAAATTCTTAATCAATATCTAAAAATAATACAAATCTATTAATAAGCAAGTTTAATATTAAAAAAAAATCACAAAGTTGAGTAAAAACTTGATTTAGAATGATTAAAAATGTTTCAGATTTTTAGAAAGATACTGAAACTGTTGTGCATGTTTAATCAAAAATTAAAGTTCTAAAACAAATCTCAACACTACCCCTGTGATAAAGCTAAATTTTTTTATTTCATACCGTATGTTATATATTTACATTAGCATTAGTGTGCTTTCTTCATCTCTAAGTATGTATCTGTATTTTGAATTTCATTTCTTCTGAGTAATTTTTTGCAAAGTTTCGTAAAGAAAAAATAGTTAAAGTTCTGCACACCAGTTAACAAAACTAAATACTAAAAATAATTTAAAGTGATAACTAATAAATGAAGATTATTTTAATAATAAATGAAGATTATTTATAAAAGCATACATGCTTTTAAATTCAATTTAACCTTTCATGGTTATGACTTCTGTTTCAGCTGTTAACAAGAGATATTAATAACTATATAACATTGCTTAACTTTTAGCTAAAACTTTATACATTAAATTATAAAGCAATAATTTTTTTAAATTTCCATACTAACCCCAGCATATGGATTTAAAGGAAGGCATATACCCATGTCATCAACAGTTAATTGAAGAAACAAGGTACCTAGAGCTTGAGAGCTTAACTGAGATATTTGAGGAACTCTTTCAAATACCTGCTGAGTAGCAGTAAGAACCTAAAACAAAATACAATTTGCATCAATTACATTATATCACATAAATAAATTGAAAACATAATCTCATTGATAATAATTGAGCATTATAATAAACAAAATTAATTATGACAAGTCATACCTCTTTGTTCAAACTTGCTCTTTGTTCATTCCAGTATTCATAAGCATTTTTATAATTAAGCCAAACTAATACAGCTGAAATATATAAAGAAAATATTTCAGATCTTAAGAAAAAATAATTAAGTGAAAAAACTTTAATTCATTCAAATAATATATTTCTAATACTCATAAAAATATATGAATTGCAATTACTCAAATAAAAAAATTGAATTGTGGAATTATTTTCAGCCTTGTTATGAATTATGCGAATTCGTTTATTTATAGTGGCCCTTCTTCAGTTTTATATTTAAGGCGAAGTAAGTCCAGATCTATATTGTCTTGTTTCAATTGTTTGTAAGTGAACAGGTTTCCAATAAAGTGGATTCACAGGGTATTTGCTAATGTCAACTTCAAATCTGATATAATTAATTAAATAATCATAAAAAATTGTAGAAACAAATAAAAATAATATAAAACATGATTGTGTTTTCAGTGAAACAAAATGAAAATAGTCGAAGTTAGTTTAAGTGTTTGTAGAACAAGACAGTTTGGTGCAGTATGGCCAAAACTATAAACAAAACTACAAATGAAATCTAGTTAAATACTAGTTTTGAAAGATGAGGCATGAAATACAATTGGGATTAAAAAAAAATTCCAAATATTATAACACACTTCATGTTTCTAAAATAATAATAAAATTTGCTTCAAATAAGATATTTCAATGTCTTATCATCTGTAAGTTCTGGAACATCAAATATCTCTGTATTGTCATCTACACTTGTTTCCTTAGTTTCAAGGTCTAAGGGCGTAGATGCAGATTGTGATTCGGATATTGATTCCGAATGTTGAAGACAGTTTTTTAAATATTTTTCTATTCACTATTTGGACTTACCAATTCTTTTGTTTTCTCGAACTAAATTATATTTTGAGTTGAATTGGGTTTTATAAGAACCAGCTATTTGAAAAGAAACATAAGCTGATGTTGAAGGCTCACTGCAAGAGTGGAGGTCACACAGTATATTAAGACTACAGAGTAAGTGCAATTATAGATTTATATGATTATATAGAAGATAAATTTACTATATATTATTAATAGATTTATATATTTTATAGAAGGCGGATTTTTTTTTTTTGCTGTGGACAAATAATGCCAGTTATCTTATTGTCTATCACAATGTAAAAAAAACAACATATTAATCTAACTATAGCACTAGTTATGAGTATTGTTCATTTCTAGTTTACTTTAGCATAAGAATAAGGTTGAAATTTAATTTATTTTACTTCAGAATATGATAAATTTGGAGTAGTTATGATTTCTTAAATTGCTTTGCTTCCATTCAGGGAAAAATATTTATTTTGATGTTGATGATTGCTGACAATATACTTCTGATCTGATTTGCAGTAATCTGATATGACTTACATGAGAAAAATTTGAACAGATCTTTTTATAGCTACTAACTGTTTGTGAATTCACAATCTTTGGCATTTAAAACATTTTAGGAGAATGTAAGTGTGCAGATATCTTAGATCTTAATAAAAAAAATAATAAATAAATAAAAATACTTTGATTCCCAAATTTTAAAGATAAGAATGCATGAAATGGAAAATAAGTCTGTCTGATAATACACAACCCAGGATAGGGCAGTTGAACAGCTATAAAAGTTTTTGGTAGAATGCAAGAATTGTGTTTTTACGGCATACGATTCTTTAGATAATAACAACACCTTGAAGAAGATAATCAATCTATTATTATTTTATTCAATCAAGCATACAAAGTCTGATTTAAAAATCATGTCCAAATAGTAATTGAACATCTTGCAGACTTCAACTTTTAATAGAAAATCAAGAAATTATTTACTACATAAAAATGATTTTGACAGAGCAGCCACAAAAATCTTAACTAGGAGATTGCCAGATTTCAGTTTCTTTACAGTTTTAAGATAACTTTCAATTTTTTTTACAAGCTTTTATTTATTTTAAATGGTGATGTGGTGTTGAAATAATGTCCAGAAGTTGATAAAAGAAAAAAAAGTGAAAACTTGGCATTTAAGAGTTTTACACTTGGTATCATAGAAGGGAGTGTAACAAAACGAATTCAATTTTAATGAATTTTGGCCTTTCCTGAAATTAAATTTAAAATAGAAGAATATATGCAATAAAAAAGTGAATGCAGGTCTGGTTCCACACAGCTCTCCCTTAAGAAAGTGGATTCTTGAAATGGTGCTAATAACAACCTACATCAGGATCACCTTTAGAAAAATGCCTCACTCAGTGAAATACTCTGGAAGGGACCTATTACTTAAACACTTCAAACCCTGCCAGTCAATTGATATGTCAGTCTACAGATGTCCGTCTGTAGATGTACAAAATTAAAACAAAGCAAATGAAACACGAAATTCTTTCCCGATTTTTTTTTCCTTTCACAAATTTCCCTTTATCCTAGGATACAGATCATACTATGAATGCCAATGTTAGTTAAATCAAAATTAATCAGAGGGTTAAGTAATAAATAGAAATAGGTATCAAAATAGCTAACATATTGAAGTATATGGGAAAACAAAAAAAATCCACCAATATGTAAAATACATTAAGTTAATGATGTCATAACCAGCTGATATGAAAAGAATGAGGTTCATAATCTCGGCCACGATAATGAAAACAAACAAAGAAACTCCTAGGGTACCTTGGATGAGCTACCTGTACATATTTAAGGGACATGGGCAGAGGGGGACGATTAAATCTCAAAAAGGACCTTTCAAGATGAAAACATAGCTAATGTACTACATATTAAACTAGTATTGAAAATGTCTATGATAATCAATCAAGACTTTAAATGTTTATAGAATACAATTATTACAATAAACACATGTAGGTTTACAGTTTAAAGTACAATGAATTAAGTAAATGTTCAAAATTATAAATATACAGGTTTAGCAATCCAAATTCACTTCTTTACAAATCAAATTAATATTTTTGCAAATTAAATTCTCCTTTTTGCAAATCAAATTCAACGCTTTGGAAATTAAACTCACACTTCTCAAAATCAAGGTTTCATCTATATGTTAGTAATTGTACTATGTATATTCATAAAGATATATATGCATCTGAAGATCTAAATATGTATTTCTGTATCAGTAGTGATGGACTGGTTTGGGTCAAGATGTATGCTTAAATATGCAAAACGGCATATGTATATTAATTTGTATTTATCGCACTGCTTATGTATCATGTGTAAGTGCAATTAGAAATACGAGTAGAACATTATTATGAATTAGTGAGACAGACAATGAAAGTAAATATGTCTCAATTCTTGTTCCCGATGGTTTGCAACTGATGTAAGAATTTTCGCATACAAAAATCCTACAACTGCATGTATTTCACATTTGGCAAAATTTTCTATAAGTGTTCCTTCTTCACTGATTTTGCAGTCAACCACAACAAAATTTTCTAAATACCTACTGAAATCCTGCTCAAAACATCAAAGAATGATGTTGCAATCATTTCATATACATGCACAAACCGATTTCTTTACTTCGAAATACTCTTGTAGATCTGCATTGTTTGAAAATGCCAGTAGAAATACAATTTCTCTACAAAGATCAATTTAAAGATCTGATTTAATATAAGAATGATCAACTCTAAGAAAGAAAATTATTTTGTCTGTTAATCTGATATGAATCATAATAATTATAATAGATAATTATCTTAAAAGTGAATAAAATTTCTTTTTTAGCTTTAATCAATTAATTTTTGACTAAATAATTAGTAATGAGAATTAAGTTTAAAAACTAATTAACCTAACCTATTAATTTATAAAATGGAAAAAATGATAAAATATTTAATTGGTAAGATTTCATTAAAAATACCAAATTAATTAATGTATTTTAAAAGTTGTGTAATCTATTTAAAAATAGAGTTATTAACATGTGTCATTTAAATTAATTGAAAAAAAGAGTTAAAATCGGCATTTTCCTCCTCTTTAACCAAATCATCATTTAGAAAATTACATGTAGTTTATTATATGCTTCATAAAGATTAAATGAGTATAGCAGCAATTTGTCAGGTATTAAAAATTGATTACCTTTATCTAAAGCTATTGGCTGAATATACATTAAAGGTCTGTTTAAAGTTATTAAAACAGCCTCTTTATCTTCTGAGTGACTAGATATCATTTCATCCTGGATAAAAGAAAACTAATGTATGCAACATAAAAACTATTAATAAAAATCACAAAAAAAATTTTACAAAACATGTTATTAAAATATTTTTCTAAAACAACAAAACTATTATTTCATTTTAAAAACAATATTCAATTAAATTCATTTTAAAAACATTTAAATTATCTCTTAAGTGCATGCTATCTTTTATTAAAAGAAGTATGGAAAAAAAGTATTGACAATAAAAAACTTGAAACAATAAAGAACTTAGCAGTAAATTTCCCTTCAACTAAAACAAAATAATAATTCAACAATTTCGTAGAAATAAATTTGAGTGGAGAAAGAGTTTTACAGAGTAAGATAAAATAAAATATTTCTGCACTTTCAGAATTCTAAAATTACTTTACCTTACAAATTTCACTTATTTAAATTATACAGGAAATTAAACAAATAAATCAAAAATATATCTTACTTGTAAGGCATTTCGCATACATATTCTAGTTTTAAAATATGCAAATTGTTGAAATTCAGGTTCAGCTTCTTCAAACAATGCATTCTATAAAAAACTTAACTATAAGTAACTTAATTTTAAAAACTCATACAATCGAAATTCATTAAAAATTTTTTTATAAAAATAACATTAGCCAGCTCTGAATAAAAATTAAAATAAATAGCTTTAATTATAAATAATTTAATGTTCATTTCATACACAAATTAGAGCTACAATATTTGTTAATTCCAAATTCATTTTAAACATAATTAATATGTCATAATTAAAAACATACAATATTTTTTTTAGCAAACTATAAATATTATTTAGCTATTTTAAATTACTGAAACTTATTAGCATTTTAGGTAGTTTTATTTTATTATTTTTACAAAAAAACATGCAAATTGAAAGCAAGTGATGATAACAGATTTCTAACAATTACAGACTTTTGGTGAAAAAGTATGAACATACTGTTTTCTGTAAGACTTTGTCAGTTTACACAATTTTTAAATAAAAATACATAATAAAATTTCTATGAGTTTCCATCAAATTTTTTTTATTTACTATGATAAATATTTTATGTACATACACCAGGAAAATGTTCATGAATAAAAATTTACAATATTGACAAAAAAATCTAATTTTAAAGTTTTATTAATGAAAACTTTCAGAAATTTTGCACAGCATAATTTTTATACAACAGTTATTTTTCTAAACTAATAATAATAAATTTCTTAACCAGTAAAAAATACAAAAATAAAGTTATACTTTTATTAGCTGTCCAAGAGCAAGGTTAACGTCCACTTGAGCTTTACCAAACAATTTCATATAGCTTCCTATTCAAATATATAATATATATATATATATATGTTACTTTTTATTTTTCAAAGAAAAGAATCATTACTACAAAATTTTCTAAACAGGGAATAGAACATACACAAAAATCCTGTGAGTACAAATTAACAGTTTCAGCAGCGCTTTATAAGTTAACAAAAATTCTGAACTGACGCAGAATGAAACACACATAATAACATGTATTCATGGAAGCAAGCATTTACTATAAGTAAACAACTTTAATAAGTAAGGGCATAAAACATTTATAAAAAGTAAAAGGATAAAAACAATTATAATAAGTAAGGGCTAATAAATCCCGGTCAAGTAAATCACGGCTTCTAATTAAAAAACATTTAGTAAAAATAAATTTATAAAAAAATATTTTCTTTGTTTTACGATTTTTATATAGAGATATTTATTTAGTTTATTCTTATTGGCCTGCTTGACAATAAATATATACAAAATAAATCTTTAATCAATAAAATCATAGTTCAATTTTATAGACATGAAAACAAAGATTCTTCATTTAAAAACATTTGATTTTGTTTAAATTTGTTTAATACTTTTTATTCAACATGATAAATGGTATTTTAGATTGCACTATATTTTTATCTCTTATTCTTAATATGCATAAATTAATTAGTAATAACATCACAAATTTGATTTGGTCCAATAACAAGGGATATTTGTTTTAATAAATTAAATACAACTATATAATGTAAATGAGAAAAATACTAATACCTGTATAAGGACCACTTGAAGACATGTTTTGAACTCTATTTGATAATTGTAATTCAACTACACCTGTTTCTAAGCGAACAGCACTGCTTGTGGGAGTCGTAGCAGTTATTTGAATACCCTAAATATTAGAAAGAGAAATACATATTTGAGGTAAAAATAACAATGTTTTCTTAAATTATGTAAAATCCCAATTTTTAAACTTCAACTTATATTTTAGCATTACAAATTTTTAACCAAAATTATTACTTGTTACACAATAAATGAAATAAAAAAACATAAATTGATATGATGTTTAAGTTTAAAAAATTTAAGCAAAAATAAAAAATTTCATCATGATGTTTTAAATCACACTATTATTATAAAATATGTTCTAAAATATTACAGTCTTTAATATTATCATGCATAATAAAATGCATTATTTAAAAAAAAAATTAGCAGTGCTCATTAAAAATTTCTTATAAACTAAAAAGGTTTATTAAGATTAATTTTCTATTTGTATTATTTTCAATACTTATTTAACTTAAGTCTTACAAATTAATATTTATGTTATATTGCATTGAAAAAAGTTGGAAAATACATAACAAAACTAAATATAGCTAAAAAGTTGTCCTGTAAAGTTATAAAACTGTTTAAATAAAACTACCTTTAGACGTAGTAAGAGAGAGAAAAGCAATCTTCTGGGTCGCATATGTGTTGATTTATCTTGTTCACCCCATAAAGGTACAGGTTTATCAGCTCCAGACATCTTCTGCACTACTTCATTAACCTCCTTCAAACATTGTCAATATAGATATTTTAATTATAAAGAATATTAATCAAAATATCATTCAACTATAGTCACTTTAAGTTTTTTTTAATTATGAAATATATTCATAAAGTAAAAGGGCAATTACATCAGAAATTACCTTCATAAAAACTTTCTGGACCAGTACTAAATGATTTAATAAATCTGTAGTTAAACTATGCTCAAAGGATCCAATTTCTGCCAAAGCACTCAGATAACTTCCCTGACAAAGTACAACACCATCAGTAAAAGATTCCAATTTATTAGTAGCAGTATTAGTTGATGTAGGATCCTGAATATATTCAGCAGATATGTGAACCAATGGAAGATCAACACTAGCTGATGAAGGCATGTTTCCTTCAGATGGCTGAATCTAAAAAAAAACCAAATATCTTAAAATAAAAGGAACATATTTTTCAGGATAGCAGATTATTCAGTTTTCAAAGATGAGTTTTACATTAAAATTAAGGAAGAATTATGCTTATGTATTGATAAACAAATACTGCTTGTCAAATTTTGAGAAGGATATATTTTTGGAGGATATTTTCCGCTTATTGAAAAATTTTGTTTTCATGTTAATTTTCCAAGTGCAACATATAGCATTCTATTATGTATAAGTATTTTCCCAGGACTTTAGAGCAGAAATGGAATTTCAGTGATAAATGCAATTCGTATAAACAGGTAATAATCAATTAATACATTTAATAATAACATAAAGCAAATAAATTAAACTATATTGGAAACTGAATTAAATTATACTGGAATAATACAATGTGTCAGAACACTGAATAATCGATGAAACATTTTGTTGTATTATATTTTTATTAAATAGTGAAAAATATCAAATATAGCAAGATAGATAATAACAAAACCTTTAGTTATACTTTAAAAAATATATATAATTTAATATTTAATGAAGATATTATAAAAAAAGAAAATTTAACTACAGTTCATGAAATAAGAATATATAAACTACATAACATAAAAACATAACTTTTATATTTAAAATAAGGCTTTTAAAACTTATAATTTTATTCTTTTAAAACTTATTATTTTATTCAAACAAATGTAGGTGTAAAATTGCAGTGTCAAGGAGAATTTTAAAGGAGGCTGTTTGTTTTGCATTACCTTTAATGCACACTATTTACAATATGTACAATCACATCTATAAAACACACCATTTAATATTTTAATTAGCTATCTAGATTAACATAAGATTCAGCATCGTAAGAAGGTTACCCACAGCTACACTCGATTCATTCTCTTGTGTCTCACACAGAGTTCTGCTTCACACCAGTCCGAGAGGGATTATATATCATCCATTTCAAGGGCAATAAAGCCACGGCCACCCTTTCGTTGAATAAAAAAGAATATAAAATCTTAATACAAAAGATAAAAAAGAAGTCACCTTTGTATTGAAGCTCAGTGTATGTTGTGGAAGATCTACAGTAAATTTTGCTTTGCTTCCAGTAACTCCCATACTTGTAACTTGGCCCATCTATAAAATAAAAAAAATAGGGATACATTTTTAAAAGACTATATTTATATTAATAAAAATTAAAAAAGCATTTAATAGTTAGCATATCAATGCAAGTAGTTAATCTAAAGAATTTTATCATTTAATATATAGAATACTTAAATTCATTTCTTTATAAAAAAAAATATACAATAAAAGCTGCCATTCACTTTTAGATATGGTTTGTAAGCATAAAAATAATATTAAAAAACAAACAGAAATTGTTTAACACTCTGCTTTTATATACAGATCATCTTAAAAAAAATTAAAGCAAAGCAAACTATATTACACATTTTACTCAATATAATAAAACACTTCATATTCACATATATATTTGCTTTCATGTATGGTTTTTATTGTATATAAATTTTTATACTGATTTAATGAATATAATTTTCTACTTTCTGTTTATATTCACTTTATAGCAAAATAAATGACAATAACAAGCTCAGTGTTTAATTGAAAAGTAAATTGATATTTTAAGTATATTTAAATTACAGCTATAAAAATATGAATAATAATCTATAAAATGAATTTTTAATGACTATTTTTTTATTGATGAATTTGTGCTGAGTTAATTAAAGAAATCCTGAGCAGTGAAATATATTGCAGTATAAGACAGAAATAATATATCCCCTATACTTGATAAATAAAATTAATGAACTAAAAATGGTTTAATAATAAGGGGGGAATAACAAAATAATTTTTAACAAGATTTTAAATTTTGTACATAGTCTCACAGCATTTCAATTTTAGTTTTCAAACTAATTGCAGAAAGATTTTATACCATGAAAATTGGTCTGTTTGAAGATCTTAATGAAGCTTTATTACTGCTTTAAAAATCATAACATATTATTAGCAGTGTTTTTGCAAACTGCAATTCAGAGCAGTAAAGTGAAAGTATATATGAGATGAAAAAAAAATACACTTAAAATGCCATTCTTTTTTATGAAATTGCGGCAATCAAACTCTTATTCTTTGGTTAAACTAGTAATAAATAAATGTGGAAGATAGTAATAAGCAATAATGAATGCTATGCAATAATGATAATAATTATGGAATATAAAGTTACAAATTTAGGAATTCATATAATATACTCAATTATTAACTAATTTTAATGATGTATGTGTTATCTAATTATTTTTAAACCTAACACTTAAAATTATAAAGCATTTTCTGTTACAATTATCCCGCATGATATGCATATCAGCAAGATATAACAACCATGAAAAGAATAGAACAAATAATAATAATAATAAATAAAAGTTTTATAGTTTATTATACTTCATAGTTATATCAACTGATATCTATATAAAAAAAACTGATAATAAACAAGAGTTAACAAAAAAATAAATAATATATTTTAAAAGAATGCAATACCTGATACTGTGCTCTAAGTGAAGGCAACACAGCAGCCCCAATGGTTAAACTATCCAGTATAATACTAAATTGAATTATAATAGGCCTAATAAGCTCATGACTATGATCTGGTAAATGGTTTTGAGGTGTATCCCAAGGTGGCTGAGGTGAATGATTAGCAACACTAGTACTATATTCATCAATTTGACGGCTGAAAGAAAAATAAGTATAAATGACATGAAATATGAATACATAGCAGAAAAAATTATAAAAGTTTACTCATGACATTTACTAGAATAAGATTTTATTTGTCAACCTCACAAATAAAATTTTCTATTTTTTACATAATTTTTTTCTGATAAATACACATCTGAAAGTCACAAAATTCATCTCGCAGCAAATAATAAACATAATATAAATTTTAACATAAGTGCATGTATTTATTGAAATATTCTGGATGATTTAAATATTTTTTATTTTCAAAATTTATTATTTATCTAAGAAACAAATGTAAAATTGATTTTAGTTAAAATATTTATTCCTTAATTAAGGGATTACATTTCCATTAAAAGTAAAAATGTCAATTGAGAATAATACTTATAAATCAAATGAAATTATATCTTTGCACCACAACACTATTCACCTTAAATAGAGTAACAGATAATAGAAAAAAAAAAAAAGAGAGCTAATGCATATACAGTGAATCTCAAAATTGAGTATACACCTAAATGTGCAACGTATATTTTTACCTAACAAGCTAAATTTTGCTATAAAAAAATCGTGTTTTTCACTGTTAATACTATTTGTCCTCCTCTTCCAATGTGTAAAGAAAAAAATTATAGAATCGAATTTATTTTTTAAAAAAACGAATAAATATGACACTTGGAGGAAAAACTACACCACGAAATTGAGTACACACCTTTATTAAATTCCATAAAAATAGCAAGATAATATTTAGTTGCATATACTTTTGCCTGGATCACAGCAAGCACTCTTTTAGGCATGGATTCCACCAGATTTTTTGTTGTTTCAATTGAAATTTTTACCCGCTCTTAAGATCTTTAGATCCTCTTTCTTTGTGACATCATGTTCATGAACAGATTTTTCCAACTGAGCGCTTAAATTTTCTTTGACATTTATGTCTGGACATTGGTGTTGAGTATGTAGCTGCTGCTTGCAGTGGTACAACACATACAACTTGACTATTTTCGCAGCATGTTTCGGATCATTGTCTTGCCTGGAAGACGAAGTTTGAATGACTTTGTCGGCACTTTTTTGTAAATTATTCTTTAAGATGTCAAGATAACCATTCTATCCATAATGCCATCAATGAAGACAAGTTCTCTTTACTCTTCCCGCCGCCATACAGTCCCAAAACAAGGCCGGATCCACCTCCATACTTAACAATCTTTACGGTGTTCCTAGGATCTAGTTCTTTCCTAATATCTCTCCACATTTTATATTGCCCGTCGCTGCCGTACAAACTGAATTTGCTCTCCTCGGAGAATAGAATGGTGTTGCAGAATGATTCCGGTTTGAAATATGATTTTTTGTAAAAGAAAGGGGTTTTTTTCTATTGACAAAACTAATGAGTGGCTTTCTTATTGCAGTACGGTCAGGAAAACCTGCATTATGAAAAACACGTCAAACAGTTTCAGCTGAAATGCTTCTTAAAATTTTTGAGGACACTGACGATGTAAATTTTAGGGCACTTAACTTCTTCCTCTTTGCGGTGGTGCTTAAAATTTCCTTACGCCCACTCCCTGGAATATTGGCCACAGATCTAGATTTACGAAACCTCTGAATTATTTTTTGAACAGAACCATGACTTTTCCCAATTAACGATACAAATTCTCGATTGCCCATCTTTTGACCATTTGATGACTGAAGAACATTACTTTTTAGAAATTCCCCTCTTAGAGCTTGTTACGAGATTTTAAGATTGAAAAACAATAATTACAGTCATGAAAAACTATTATTATGTTTATATTCTTCATGCTCAACTATAATGATACTTTAAAAAATTTCTTTTAAAAAAAAGTGGTAAGAAACTTACAAATTCGTTAAGTGTATACTCAGTCTTGTGACTTTTTTCGGCAAAGTTTTATACCCATTTCTTTCATGAAAAAAAGAAAGAAACTAATTTTTTTGTTCGCATAGCGAAGGAAACAGGGCAAGAGTATCGTCACTAGAAAATTCGTTTACTTTGAAGTAAAGTTATCTTGTTATTCATAAAATATTTCAAACTTTCAAAATGGATACTTAAATGTATTCGGGTCGATTCTATATTCTGCTAATTATAGATAGGAAATTATAGTAACCATTTTCTTAAATATTTGTTAGAGACCCATACATACAGACCAAAAGAGAAAGAGACAGAGGAAGACACTAAACAGCAAAAGACTACATAAACTATAAAAAGAACTGTAAAAAAGAATTATTTTAAGCTATTTTATACATTTTGAAAGTTCTTAAAGGCTGCTTTATTTTTTAAGTCATTATTTTCATTCATTAAGTGTTATCTATCTTTAGAATGCCTTTTACTTAAAAAGAATTCTCAAAATAACCATAATTCAAATTTATTACCTTGATCTCAGGGGTTGCCGTGTGGCTCTCAATTCTTGTAATGTTGTAGACAGTTGACGGCTACTACGAGTCATCATACCATGCAGAACAACTGGATGCTGAGGTATATCAATATTTATGGGACCGATAGTTAACAAGGCTGAATTACGATCCTTTCCTTTTTTGTTTTGGCTGGAATACAATGCTTGAGACTTTCCTACAGTCATCTTCACAACAGTTCTGAAAAAATATATATATAGTAGTAAATATGAATAATAATCAGTTTTAAACACATAATTCTCATAAATTTAAACACTTTTTAACAATTTATACATATAAGTGTAAGTACTGGGGTGAACTATAAGAAATAGGTTAGAAGATAATTTTGCAGGCAGACAACAAAAACAAAAGATTATTGTATTCACCAAAACTTGCAAGAACAAATTTGCATAAACTCTATATGTCATATCAGAGTTAATGATGATGACTCGGTAGCAAATGATTTCCTCCAAGTGAGATAAAATGGACTAATAAAGAACACTTAAGCTAATAGTCAAATAATGAAAAATCTGGAAATAGCAAAGGAAATGCATTATTGGAAAATGGCTCAATGATCTTTATTAATCGCATTTATATATGAAAAGCTGTGCCACAAGATATTTGGCATACTGGTTATGAAAATGTTCTTTTTATGTTTGACTTAGCAATAAAAAAAGCAACTAAAGAAAACTGTGATCTAATGGTTGAGATTATCAATGTTTACCAGGAAATCATTCTTTTTCAGATTTAAAGACAACAGGTTAAGAAATATACAAAGAAACACAAATGTAATGATTTATTTTTTTAACAAACTTCATTAAATGCAAATGTATGGTGAACTAAGTAAGATACATAAGACATTTCTTCTAATCATATACAGCACTCATTAGTAATTTAAAATAATGTTCAAACTTTCGCACATATAATATAGGACAATCTCTAGAAAAAATTAAAACTTTGAAACTTTAAATCCCCTTCCAAATTCGAAATAAATTTTAATGTTGCTTTAGAATCAAATCTTTTTATGTCAACTGATATCACACAGTAATCCTTAATAGATTAAAAATTATAACCCTTTAAAAATTCTTAATTTTTGTGACATTAAGCTCAGTGACTAATACCTAGCACAGCAAAAGACAGGATAAATTCCTCATCCAAACCTTTTTTTAAAGAATATTGAATAGTTTATTAAATACAAGATAAAAGAATACATAAATAAAGATTACACATATTCATTCTTTCATAAATACATTGCTTTCATTATCTCCAGACTTAACTTCTGCAGATTTGAAATAAAATGTTTATTATTATGCTGAAGTGTTTATTGTTGAAACGTTATCAACATGAAATGTTTGTTGTCAGTTCATCTAATTTTAAAATTAATGTTTTTATCTCTGATAGATTAAAATTAATGCTTATAATTAAAAAAAAAAAATTTTGAAAGCAATAATTTTAAAACAAGCAAAATTATTTAATTATAAATTTTAAGTCAAGAAATTTGTGTAATGGATAGTGTTATAAAACAACAAAACTTCCAAAATATAAAAACGCAAATTCTCTAATACAAAAATATAAAATAAGAGTAGCTGACTTACTGTTGATTTGGAGGTACACCTTCCAAAACTACAACCATTGCTTGTCCTAACTGACCAGCAAGTGATGATTCACTCCACTTGCGAGTTGTACCCCGAACTCTTTCCTTATGAGTTAAACTACAGTGAAATCCATTTAATTCTCCTTCCAATTTCAAACCACTTAACATAGCTAAAAGACGTGTTTTATGTACAGTAGCAACTCCAAAAACAACTAAAGGTGTCCAGTCCCGAATAATCAATGCTGAAAATAGAATAATTGTCCTAATAAGAAAAGTAACGAATTTTACTGAATTAGAGATATACAATTTCATTAAACAAATGACGAAAATTTTAAATTTTTAAATCCAAAAATTTAATTTAGAATATTTGAATAATATTACTAAGAACTGTGTTAAATGTTAATGAAATTTTGCAATTATAATACTATAAAAGAAATGAAGTGTACTGCACAAATATCATGTTTCTAAGCAGAGTGCACAATTTGCTTTTTTTCTTTTGCATTGATTTTTCGAAACCTAGCATCCTCCCAAAAAAATCCTCAATTATAATACCTTCAACCAACATGATCATATCTCAAAGCTTTCACAACCTATGGTAAAAAACTATTATATTTTTTTAAGCTTCAATAAGAATTAAAATCGAGAGATTAAGTTCTACATGTCCACAAAGATCAATGTAACCTTAAGTTTAAAATGAATTATATTGTAATAAAAATATATTATATTTCAAATTTCATATATAAAGATTTCAGTTACTACATTGTGAAAATGTTATGTTTCTGAAATGTATTTTCAACTTCTGGTCAAATATGTTCCATTGGTTTCACATCTGATGACAAAGGAGCCATTTCAAAGACTTCTTTAAAATTGTAAAGCAATCAGAAATCAAACATTCAAGGTAGTATGCTAACAATTGTTATTTTGACAGAACTCTAATTTCTCAGTAGACCAAAATTTTCATCTGATCACTTCAAATTTTTATAAACATACATTTATTGATAAATTATGCCAACAATAAATTTGAACTGGCCTACTCCAGGGAATGATATATACTTTTACACTATAACCCCTTCATTGTCATGTTTAAGGAATTAATAAATTTTTTTTTTTTTTATCCTTCTTTCAATTTTATTCAAACCATTATAAAACTACCAAATTTTTTACATTTATTTTTATTAGTAAATGCAACAGTCGTACAGCATTTTTTCATGTTTCTGGCAGATGAAATTTGAAGTTTTGATTTTTTTACATTAATGAAAATTTTCTTCCTTGCGACTGAGCCATCATATTTGGCTAATTAAATTATTTTTTGAACTATCTATGAATTTAAATATATTCTAAAACTTCCTTGCAAATCTGTTCTATGTTTTGTAGCCAGGTTTTGTATCTTGAATTTGTGTTTATTAATTCATGATTTGTTTCATTCTATGAGATAGTCTTGTTGGTATCACTGATTTAGTTTTACTGGTTATCTACTAGAGATAACTAAATATAGTAGATTTGTAACACTTTATAACAGAAAAAAACATTTGAATCATTTAAATTAATTGATTTTTTTTTATTATTTTCTTTTTTATATAATAACCTTTTTCAAGTGCAAATTAATAATTAATTAGCGAATTTTGAATAATGTATGCTTGATTGATCAAGTCATGGAAACCTTTTAACAATTAAATAAACAATAGATAACAATTAAATACTCTAAGCAAACGATATTTAAAACTAAATAAATGAGTTTTATAATAGTAAATGCACAATGGTATTTGAAACAATATTTCTTAAATACGATCGAAAATTAATGTAAAACAAACTTAAATCACAACTAAATCTTATGCAAAAACGTTTGTGAGATTTATTTAGAGTAGAAAATATTTTTTTTTTTTAAATATGAAAACATTAACTATAATAAACTTGCCAAATCTTTATAATATATCAAAAAATTAAAAATTTGAAAATATTAAATATATAATACTTTACCAAATCCTATATTTAATAATTACTTGTTGCTCCTTTTATGTTTAAATCTTTTGAAATTTTTATTATTTATCAAATTTTTAATTTTTATGACATTTTCAATTTTTAATTATTTATTTTATTATTTATCTCATTGTAATTTGAAATTACACAAGAATATATGAAAACTTTCATGAGGCACTGTATATAAACAGAGATATGAAAAATGCATCACAAATATTTACGGTCAACAATGCAGATTATTTTGAATAAGTGGAACACAATAAAAATGCTTATAAAGTAGAATTACTACATCAAGTGCATGATATACAGTAAATATCTTATTTTAATTTACCTTTAGTAAAACCTTTTAAGTGATCTTTGTGTGTTAGAGGAGAAGTTGCTTTCTCTGATTTTATAGCATTAGTACTATCAGGAGCATCGATATCAACTTGCTGTTCTTTTAGTGGCTCATACTTCCCATTGCCTTTATATTCATCAGATACATCAGGAGATTTTCGATCTTGTGGAAGATGAACAGCAGAACATCTAAATACAAAATCAGATATAAATAAAAATCATATAGTTCTGAAAGTGTGTGACAACTGTGTCCAGGAGATTCAAACTGACAAAAGTATTGTTTTAAAAAGCTTGGAAAGTCTTCCAAACCACATGTACGCATGTAAAAAAGATTAGTGGCGGGCAGTAAACAGAAAAACAGCGCTAATAGATCATCTATATATCTATCTGCAAATAAAAAGCCATCAATACCATTCAGCGTGAATATTAATTAGCAGTCGACAAGTCGATGACAAGTACGAACTTTATTGTGAATAAATGTTTTATAAAGTTTGCCTATTCACGGCCGTCCTGAATACTGCATTGCATTGACAGTTGCTCATCGGCGACATTGTTTAGATGATGGATCAACAAAACACAACTCAAGGACTGGACATCTCATCAATGGAATCAGACCCTCTTTACACAGGAGTTGCTTCAATATCACATGTAATTCACAATGCCTATTGATATGAAGAAAGATAGGGAAACAGTTTTATCCCACTAACATCAAGGAAAGAGATCATTACAATGGTTCTGACGTGCTGGAGAATGTTCTGACGTGCTGAATCTGCCTGTTCTAATGAACAGGCAGATTCAATTCCAAATTTTTGCGGAAATACTATTTCTGCAGATTGTTATTGCTTGCAAGTGAACCTCCCTCACACGCGTCTGTTTCGAAATGGCATTGATACCGACGTATGAACATCAACGGGGAGGCCACATTTTGCTAGTGAGATGAGGAGCTTCGAGAAAATGAAAATATTAATTGAATGGATTGGATACGCTTTGATTTAAATTCCACAGAACATACATGGAATGCTTTAGGGAGGCGCCTTTCGGCACGATTATATCAGACGAAGAAACTCAACAACTGAAAGACGCTCATTGAAAAATTGAAACTGTTAATTCAATAACAATTGGATAATCTGGTGTTGAGTTTGGAAAGACAGTGACAAACAGCTATTACACTTAAGTAAGATCATATTTTACTAAGGACATCAGTTGGTTGTTTTCCCTCTTGGATAAACAAACAATTGTATTCGAAGAAGCTTTTTTCTTTCTTACTTTTTTTTTGGTTCATTCAATATTGTATGCTTTCTATTTGTTTTTGTATTTATATGTTGTCTTCATACTTAAATACTTTCTCTGTAATCTGAATTTCATGTTTCCCAGGTAATTTCTTACAGAATTATGATAGAAAAAAAGGTATTACTTACGTTTTTCAAATCAGTGTGTGTGTGTGTGTGCATACATACATTAAAATTGATTATTCTAAACTAAAAGGGAAGAAAACCTAAAGTTAAAAAAAATTTTAAAAAGGTAAATTTCTAAGCAATTTATTTTAAATTGTACTTAACATATAACTCAAATCAGCAAGCTATTTAACTTTCCATCTTTTAAATTGCATTAATTATTTGAACACTACATTATTCCATAAAATATTTGAAAATGGATTAATAAATTTTTGTGGTGTTAAATTATAATAAAACTGATGGATAGCCTATAATTTATAATTAGTGTTTGTATGAGAATAACTTACCTTATAAGATATTGTTTTTGTTTTTTAAATCTACTAAACTACACATATTCAATTTCAAGAAATTCATTTGAAAACCAAATGGCCTCAAATTAAGATATATAAATTAGATAATTTAATATTGAATTGCACATCACCAATACTAGAGAATCAGAAATAACATAACCAGTGATAGTTATCCTGTTTTTTACAAACCATAATTTAAGTAAAAAAGATATCTTTGATTGATTATCAATAGATCATTCTGGTCATCCAAAAATTTGGCTGTTAAAATTGAGCTATTAAATGACACTGTAACATTATAATGCTACTGTAATGTACTTAATAGCAAAAGGCTTTCACTAATATCTTTACCAAGGCAATGGAATTCATTGCACAAAATGAAAGGCAAAAATCAAAACCCAAATTCTTTCATTAAGAAAAAATATCTTTTGTGAAAACAATTAAAGGTAAATAAGGAAGGAATTCCGATATAAATTGGTCAAAATAATGGAAATATTAAAACACTGTTAGAAAGACAACCCATCAAATAACACACACATATCTTTATAATTCAACTTTTTAGAAGGTATACAGTAATGCCTTCTAACTACTCCTACATATTTTGTAATAAACTGGACATAATAAAAAAAATAGGTTAACTCAATGAACTCTTGTAATAAATTATTATAGCTATCTGGTTATAGCAATGCAAGCACACTAATACAATAAGAAACTGTATCATATCTGTTTGAGTAGTTTGACACCATGTGGAGAAATCTCCCCAAATGCTAGAAAAATTTATATAATGTATAAGAAAAGTAATAAGTATTAACTATTTTAAGTTGCAAAGATATTATCAGAAATACATAATATGGCCTGGATTGAACAACAATAATAAATTATTACAAGGGCAATGTTTTTAGCAAACAAAGTTAAAAATTACATGTGTATGCAATTTTGTTGTATTATATATTGAATTTTGAACTGATTCAGAGTTATGAAAGTGGTGTAAATGATATAATCAGATTTTCCAATAAAAGTATGAATATATTAAAATATGTCTTTGGTAAAACTTTCTGTAGCCAAGTAAATTAATCAAGATTTAAAAACCATTCACAATAAACAACAAATTTAAAAAACCTTGAACTAAAAAAAATACTGTTTTATACATCAACTCATTGACTTCCCAAAATATCTTGAGAATGCCACAATAAATATATATCTTTAGAACCTTATACAAAGGATGGGTTGAAAAGCCAGTATGCAAGTTAAGAGAAACATTATAAGATATTACAGTTCATTACAAGACAAAGTTTCTTTTCAATTAAATAAATGAATTTTAAGATGAATCTATTTTAAATAGTGATATAGTATGTATCACATTTATCCAAAAAGCATAGTAAACCAACAAAAAAACTTTTTGCATAATGCAGTCCAATTATACAAATGAACTTCTGGCAATACGGGTAAGTTCCTATACACACGCCATGAACATATCCATAATGTGTATATATATATATATATAGAGAGAGAGAGAGAGAAGAAATTAATAGCAACCTTTGATGACTCTACAGCTTCTGTAAAGAAATTTAATAGGATGATCAAACAATGGATTATTTATTTTTCCATCAAGAGTGTAAATCTATACTTTGAAATTCAATGCTAATAAATGTATTCAATTGAAGAGAATTTATCCAAAGGCAGACTCTTCAATAGAGATGCATCAAAATGTTTTTACACAAATTACAAAGTAAAATTCAAAAAAGAAAAGAAAATGAGTTAATTATAGTAAGACCGGATTCTCGATTTACCAAAATAATTAAAAAATTGAAAACTTGTCATTAGAAAATATTAAAATACATCGGGAATAAAACAGCAACTTAAAAAAATTGTGGAAACAAATCTATCTTCTAATCATAATAACAGCAAAGCAAAGTGAATATGATACTAATTAAGCAATAAGTAAATTTGGAATAAATTTTGTAAATTAGAAAAATTCTCACAATAGTCTTAAAATGAAATACTATTAGTTTATTGTTTAAAAGTTATTAATTTCTTCTAATGAAATATTCAGTATTTAACAGATTATTTTACATAAACTATACATTAGAGTACAAACATAATGAAATCCACAAAAGCACTTGTATTATTACAGTAGCTTTAATAATAATGGAAAAGAAATAAAAGGAACAACCAATCAACATAAGAGGTAAAGAAATATTCAGAAAAATTAATAAGTGAAATTTATAAAAATATTTATCTAGTTTAAATCAACTATCTAACATTTTAAATTTTATACAAAAAAAAAGTTTTATATTAGTCAACAGAAAATAAAATGTGTAATAAGATAATTTATTTATAAATATACCTTACATATTTAAAATTATTCTATATAGACAAATCGCAAATTCATCAAAAATTTTTTTAATTCAATAAACTAAAATCAAAAGTAAAATAAATTACCTTTCGTTAACTGTTTTTGGTTCAGGCATTGTATCATATAAATCTAATAAGTAACACATGGTTCTCCAACATCGTGGTAGTAATTCTTTTATCTCACCCAGCAATGTGTGCTCAGATGCTGGAGCTGAACAAGTATCTGGAATATCAATTGCTACAGATTCACTCAAAGTAAAGCTGATAGGACTAGAAGAACGCTCCTCTTTTGATGTCATTTCTTGTAAATTTGTATAACCTTTTGTGCTAGCTCTGAGTCTCTGGGAAAGGGTGTGAGGTCTACGAATTCCAGCAGTTAAGCTGGCAACACCAACAGATGAGGATTTAGTGGGAGTAGGAGTGGGGGTATTAAATTTTGCTGGAGGAGGTCTTGGAGAATTAAGTCTGTAGCTTCCAATTTGACTCTCAGACGGCGAAAATCCTTTCTTTTCATTTTTCATACTTTCTTTAAAGGAGCTTAAACGGTTTGCTTTAAGTTCAAGTCTTGTTTCCTTGATGTTTTCATACATTGTAGAAAATTGATGCAATAAACGAAGTAATGGCATATTTACTTGCTGAGCAACAAAATTTATATCAATAGTAAAATTAATTACAGTAGAATGCCTAGAATCACTTGCCATGAGCATAAGAGTTGGTGCAGCAAATAAAATATCATTACTGATGCTTTCTGTTTTCTGATGTAATGTATCTCTTAGTTCCATTTCCAAAGAGAATTTGTCACAAATAAATGTAGGTGTGTCCATACTAGTATCGATAAAAAATTTTCCATGCATATTTGATTGCTTGCGATTAGTCTTTTTCTTTTGTCTTACATTACTTTGATATTCAGATTCAACAATATCAATTTTTAGCATTTCCACTGCAGTAGACACAGATATCTTTGGTCCAAATATTGCACTAAAGGATGTGTGATGAGTTTGATTTGGAACGCCAATGCAATTTAAGAAAGGTTGGAAAATAACATGAGCATCGGCTAATTGTATACTTAACGGAGCAAAATTGACAGCAGCAGCTACAGACTTGGGTATCTCAGTTTCAAAGCTATTTTCAGTGGCAAATGTACTTTTCTTTGATTCTAGATGAGCTTGTTCGAATCGTTTTTGATTGTTGGTACTTCGAATATAATCTTGCTGCCTTGCCATCCAATTGTACAAGTCTTCATCTACTTGGTCCATATCACCATTAATGAAACCTTTTTGAGATGTCCCAAAAACAGATGATTGCAAATTTGGTTCAATACTTGAAAGGCTCCAAGTAGTTGATTTGAGACTATGCCTACTATCATTTCTCTTTAATTTTGAGGTAGCATTGACACCATATTGCTGAAGTACAAATCCATTAGTTTTATTGTTCATACCCCCAGCATATCGCCCAGGAGAATCTAGAGGACCACCCAACAAAGGAAATGCAACACTTGCTCTTGATGTACGAGGTGGATAACTTGGAAGCTTTCTTTTAGATTTATGAGGGCCAGAACTACTGCTTACAGCTTCTTCTGTAACTTCTTGCTGACTACTACTTGAGCGAGATCCTGTTTCAGGACTAGAATACGATTTTATTGGTGGTGTTCCTTGACATGAAACAAACTTTTGTCCTTGTGTAACAGTTAATGACCCTCCTTCAGCAATCAACAAATTTGTAGTTTCATCAGTTACTTCACATTCATCAAGAGATATTTTATCATTGTCTTCATTACTGGATAGCATGGCATCAATCTTTGGAGCAGAAAATGACAAATTTAAAGGTCTCATATTTTTACGAAATCTAATATTTTGTTCAACAAGAAAAGGCATATAAAGAACATTTTTCCACTGTCGACTTAATGCTATCAAACCTCGATATAGAACATTAATTGGTGGAATAAACTCAGGAGCTAAATTTTCTTCTACAGCTTCTACATTTATTTGTTTCAAATATCTTCTTAGAACCATGAGTAACTGACAAGAAGGGTCTTCTTGTAAAGTCTTTGCTAAAGGTGAAAGCTTTAAAGCTAAATATTTACTCTGAAACAAAAGCCATTTTTAAAAAATAAAATTTAGCATACATGAAATATATACAGTTCTTGCAAATTTTAAATTTCATTTCTTAAAAAATTTGCCAAAATATAAATAAAAGAAACCATATAAACTTTTTAATTATCAAATTATTATCAATTATCAAAATAATATTTATTAAAATAATTCAATAATTTATAAATAAATTTAGTTTTAAGCATTAAGCATTAAGTCCAGGGTTGAATGATTATATTAAGCAGTTTAAAGTTAATATATCACTAATTTTAAATCTGTATTTTTACAAATAAATTTATTTCTGCATTTAAAAACTTCTACTAAAATTATGCTTTAAAAATATATAAATATTAAACTTAACTGAAGACAAATTTACAAATTGCAGTTTTTTTAAGTTTATCATAAAATTACACAGTAAACTGATAATTTTATCAATTAAAAAAAGAAGTGTAAATCCTTTTTATCATAATACAAATAAAAGAATTTGATCCCACACTTTACCAGAAAAACAACAACCTGCGTATTGATAAAGAATGAATCAACATAAAAATATTTAATTTGTTCAAAACAAAAAAAATAGCAAATTCACTTAAATAAAGTTATTTAAGGTTTATATATGGCATATAATAAATAATATTCCAAACAGCAAACTATTTATCATTTGAGTCAAATGAACTATTTTAATATAAAAGCAGTTGTCATATTGTAGATTATATTTTTATAAAATACAAGACATACTCAAAATACATAAGAATTTTTTAAATACCTTAATAGGCATATGAATACTCTGAACTTCTAAGGCTTCAGCCATTAGACAAGCCATAGCAGCAGCAGATCTCTGTCCTGACTCTTTTGCCATTTTCCTGATGGAAACTACAAGACGGTCACTTGGTTTTAACCATGCATTTATTGAAGGAGTTGCTGTACTTAATAAATGCCAATCCAATCTAATATAAAAAAATAAAAAAATGTCAATCAAAAGAATTGATTTTTTTGTTTTAATCAACATGAAACTTACAGCCAACAAACTTCATTCATTAGCTTTTACATTTAACTTCTAAGGCAAATAGTCTGAACAACGGGTTTTTTTTTAAATAGATATTTCAATAAATGATAAAAAAATATTTTTCTTAAATAAGGGGCTAGATTAGAGGCCAATGTTCTACAACATCTGTATGGGATTTTATATGGAAATTTGAAAAAACTGGTTGCGCATGCAATCGATTTCGGTCTGGATGGCCTTCCGTTCCAGTCGAGACTGTGGCAGAAATCCTTGAGACGATAAGTGAAGTTCGTCTTGCAAGTACATGCGGTGTTTCATCTAAAGATTTAATAAACTTGGACAATGGTTGAACAACATGGTCATTTTATTCAACCACACGGTTGGACAAAAAACATAAACTGTAAATCTTATCAGGTACATATGATATGCAGTACTTAGAATGTATTAAAGATGATTGCAAACAGGAGAAACATTTAGTCAAAGACAAGGCAACGATAGACTGTAGTTCCCAGTCTGTTTAGCCCTCGTGTGCACATGATGACCATAGAGCGACAAACCAAACCAAAAATCAATGACTGGCCAAATTATATGGACGGCACGGCGAAGCACAGTCTTTAATGGCTTGTTTATACCGATATACATGCTACAGTAGCTGGCAATACCTATAAATTTAATAGTAGTGATGAAATGAATGTATCCCGTAATCACACTTATTAGACTACTAAAAAATTGAAGAGACTGCATAAACTACCAAATTTTTTTACTTTAACACTAGTGGATGGGTAAATCCTAGTATAACATTTTCCAATACAAAATTTTTTTCAACAATGGATATAAGCATCCACAACACAAATATAAGAATATGTAGCGACACCTATTGATGTAAAATGGAATACAAATTGAACGACTTCTACTTTCACTGTTAAAAAAGGGAATTTTCCCGCTAGAATAAAAATAGAACGTAATAAGCGTTCGAAGTAGAATAAACATGTCGTAATTGTGAAAATTGATTATTGTCTTTTATTTTGCCGTCTGAATTTTAATAACACTACGCAACCTTTACAATACCGCCACATACTTGGTGACCCGTGAATTGTTTGCAAACAGTGAATTATTTACAAAATGACTGAATCTCATGAATCGGCGAAAAAAGATGAAGTAGCGCGGGTAAGTGTCAAAATACCTCCTTTTTGGGCAGAAAAACCAGAAATATGGTTCTTTCAAGTTGAAGCACAGTTTTCAATTTGTGGAATAACAGCCGAGGATACAAAATTCAACTACTTAGTTTCGCAATTAGAACCGAAGTTTGTTGAAAGTTTGTGGGACATTATAAGTGATGATAATAGAACAAAATATACCGCTGCTAAAACACGATTACTGAATACTTTTAAAGAAAGCGAAAATAATCGTCTTCAGACACTGCTGACAGGACTTGATTTGGGAGATCTTAAACCCAGTCAACTTTTACAAAAAATGAAAAACCTGGCTACTGATGGAATAACTGATAAGGTACTAACAACATTATTTCTACAAAAAATGCCTGATTCCGTGCGGAATATTTTACTAGTTAGTGATGAAGGAATTGAGAAACTGGCATTAATGGCGGATCGTATTCTTGAAATGCAACCAAAACAAGAACTTTACCGCGTAAGCAATGTTTCATCAGGATCAGATGCCATGACTGAGTTACAACAACAAATTGCATCTTTGTATAATAAACTTGCCAAACTGAGTGTCACAAGGAACTCTCGTTCCCAAACAACAAATAGCGGTCGATACACTTCTTCTCATCGAAGTCAGTCTCGCAATCGCTCTTACAATCCTTCTGGCAAATACTGTTATTACCATTTTCGTTTTCGGGAAAAATGTTTTCCTGATAAATGCAAAGCTCCATGTGCATGGAAAAATAATCCTTCGGAAAACCAGAATCAGCAACAGAATTAACGGCAGACTCTGCTGCTGAAAATACAACATATTGCCGTCAATACCGTCTATTTTTCAACGACAAAAAAACGGGTTTACGCTTTTTGGTTGATAGTGGAACGGACGTAAGTCTTATTCCTTATACTTCTAAGCACAAATTTATTAGTGACTATAAATTATATGCTGCAAACAATACTGCAATCGATACTTTTGGTACAGAAATTTTAAATCTTGATCTAGGTTTACGCCGAGAATTTCAATTCCCATTTATTGTGGCCAAAATTAGTAAACCTATACTAGCTGTAGATTTTTTAAATAAGTTCAATTTATTAATTGATATAAAGCATAAAAGATTAATTGATGGTGTAACTAACCTTGCAGTTTATGGCAGCATTGCACGAAAATGAAATTATTAATGAAAGTGTAAATACAACGAGCAGCTTATGTAAATATTATGATTTATTTTCTATGTATCCCAATATAACAAAACCAAATTTTCTTGTTTCAAATGTTAAACATAATGTAAAACATCATATTGTAACTAAAGGACAACCTATAAATTGTAAAGCACGACAATTAGATCCAAAACGGTTGGAAATAGCTAAAAGAGAATTTAAATATATGCTAGACAATAACATCATTAGTCCATCTAGCTCAGAATGGGCCAGTCCATTACATATAGTAACAAAGAAAGATGGTTCTTTTCGTCCATGTGGTGATTATAGAAGATTGAATGATTTAACTATACCTGATAGATATAACATACCTCGAATCCAGGATTTTCCACATATTTTAACTAATAAAACTATATTTTCTAAAATTGACATTACTAAAGTATATTATCACATTCCTGTAGCAGATGAAGATAAGGCAAAAACTGCCATCATCACACCTTTTGGACTTTATCAATTCAATGTGATGAGTTTTGGTCTCAAAAATGCCCCTGCAACATTTCAAAGGTTTATGAATGAAGTTCTTTATGGCCTAGACTTTGTATTTCCATACTTAGATGATGTGTTGATCGCCTCTTCTTGCGAGGAAGAACATCGTTCACATCTTAAAATCGTTTTCCAGCGTTTAGATACATATGGTCTACGGATTAATATTAGCAAATCAGTTTTGGGAGTACCTGTAATAGATTTTTTAGGCTATCAAATATCTGCGGAAGGTTCACTACCTCAACCTCAAAAGATCAAAGCTATCATAGAATATCCATTATCAGAAACTATGCACGAATTACGTTCCTTCTTAGGAATGATAAATTTTTATCGTAATTATATAAATAATGCCGCAAAAACTCAAGCCCCTCTACATGAACTTTTGAAAGGATCTACAAAAAAAGATCGACGCAAAATACCATGGACCGATGAAACTAGACAAAGTTTTGAAAAATGCAAACAAGATGTTGCTCAAATAGCGTTAATGGCATATATCCCAACTCGGATTACCCTCTGGCACTTCTCACAGATGCATCTGATTGGGCTATTGGATCAGTTATTCAACAAAAAGAACCAAATGGATGGAAGCCAATTGCATTTTTTTCTAAAAAACTTAATGATGCTCAGAAAAATTACAGCGTTTATGACCGTGAACTTTTGGGTATATATTTATCCATTAAACATTTTAAGCATTTACTTGAAGGTCGAGATTTTGATATTTATACTGATCATAAACCGTTAATATTTGCTTTTAAGCAAAACAATGATAAAGCCTCCCCTAGACAACTAAGACACCTACAATATATCTCACAATTCTCTACTAACCTATACCATATCAGTGGTCGAAACAATGTGGTAGCAGACAGACTGTCTAGAATTGAGGACATCGATTCACCTATTGTTGATTATGACTTGATAGCTGATGCACAAATTAATGATGATGAACTGCAACAATTGAAATTACATTCCAAATCATTACATTTCAAAGAACACCAATTGCCATCAGGAAAGCTCTTGTATTGTGATACCTCTACTTCCAGTATCAGACCATTCATACCAAAACATTTTCGAGTGAAAATATTTAATACAATTCACAATTTAGCTCATTCTGGAATTCGAACTACTGTAAAAGAAATAACTAAAAGATTCATTTGGCCAAATATGAAAAAAGATGTTAAACAGTGGACTCAAACTTGCATCAACTGTCAGAAAAATAAAATAACTAAACATACAAAATCAGAATATTCACAATTTCAAGCACCAGATGAGAGATTTAGTGTCGTTCATATAGATTTAATTGGACCTTATTCACCTTCTAATGGATACACATACTGCTTGACGTGTATTGATCGATTTACCTCTTGGATGGAAGTGGTACCGTTATCAAATATCACTGCAGAAAGTATAGCGAAAGCTTTTTATGAGCATTGGATTACCCGATTTGGTGTACCTACTTGTGTTATTACTGACAGAGGCACGCAATTTATTTCCGAACTATTTCGAAGTTTAGCTGCGCTATGTGGTGTTAAAGTAAACCATACGTCTTCTTAACATCCTCAGAGTAATGGAAAAGTTGAACGTCTTCACCGTACCTTGAAAACAGCTATTAGGCTCGTTGGACGGACACATTACCAACGGTTCTTATGGGTTTGCGAGCTGCTCTACATGAGGACTCTAAGTATACAATAGCTGAAATGGTTTATGGAAAAACTATTAAACTACCAGGCGAATTCTTTGAAGAATCCAGATTGCCAATATCTGATGATAATTTCGTAAGCAATCTTCGAAAACAGATGGCTGACTTAAAGCCATATCACTCCAAAAACAAATGTAAACAAAAGATCTTCATTCCAAAAGATTTGTACACATGCTCACATGTATTTCTGCGAATTGACAGAGTTAAAAAACCATTAGAACCCCCATATGAAGGACCCTATTTGATATTGCAAAGATCCCCGAAAAACTTCCTGTTCGTTTCAATGACATTATTGACTTTTCTTCAAAATTATAATTCATCCATTCCATTTTAAAAATTAACTTGATTTATGTATGTAAATGTTTATATTTAATTGTATTTGTAATTATTTTGTACAATTTAAATTTGTATCAATGTGTATTTGTTCGCTAATATTTGTATAGATATATTAATTCGTCTACCATTTTCAAAGTAACGTAACTTTGTTACTGGTAGGGGAGTGATGTAGCGACACCTATTGATGTAAAATGGAATACAAATTGAACGACTTCTACTTTCACTGTTAAAAAAGGGAATTTTCCCGCTAGAATAAAAATAGAACGTAGTAAGCGTTCGAAGTAGAATAAACATGTCGTAATTGTGAAAATTGATTATCGTCTTTTATTTTGCCGTCTGAATTTTAATAACACTACGCAACCTTTACAATACCGCCACAAATACAATTTATTTTTACAATCATGGTGTTGAAATACATACTATGTCTGATACAAAGTATGCGTTGTTTTAAAGTTTTATCGTGCTCTAAAAAAAGCTCAATACTTATTAGAAAGGCAGTTTTATTGTTTTGGCTGATTTATGTATGCATCGTATAATTCCTAATATAAGTCGACCCGTGAATAAGCTGAGAGTGTGTTTTTTCTTCAAGAATTTTATTCAAAGTTCAAACCTTGTACATAAGCCGAAATGAAACAAATTCCTATAACGTTTAAACATGGCATCATGAAGGCATTAAAGTTACCAAACAGGTAAAACGGGTGGAATATTTTCCAATCAAACAGCTATAAATAAAACACCAGACGCCAACGACAATATTTATAACACTGTCTGAAGAACTACTCGGAAACGGACTTATATAGATCTATATGACTTTTGTTTCCTGCATATGGGTTAAATTCAAAACATCCAAAACCCCAAAGATTAAGTAAATTTTCTTTTCCTTTGTTATTTTTATGTGATATTTATTTACGGTATTCTATTATTATTTCTATTGTACGATTTGGTATTTTTCCGTCAACCGAGCGCATAGTTCACCAACACGAGAATTTTCGTTTTGGCGACGACGCAACATAGCAATATAAAAAATTTCGAAAACAAAACACTTTCTTTAAAAAAAAAATTTTTTTTACATAAAATGAAAGGTTTTTATTTAATTAAAAAATTTTTTAGAAACTAAAGAAATAAAAACGTGCTATATTTAATGATATTCGTAACGAATATAATATCGTATCATGCTATAGCGTATCTAAGTTACTAGATATGAATCATTATAAAATTAATGATTTGTATCATACTTACTGATGTAATTATTCGTATCATTTATACGGATTCGACCTATCATTAATATTTATAGTTCTGTACATGTGAAAAAGAAATCACATATCTTGGTGCCATTTTGAAAGTTTGCTGATCAATAGTTGCTTTTTTTTTATCTGAAGTAAATATTCAGGCGAATGATTTATATATACATATATAATTAAATATTTTTCAAGCGGCAACATTATAGCTAGATTTAATAATTATAATTTCAGTTACATTTAGAATCAAAGAATTTTGTACAAAAAGCTTCATGCTTTATTTAGCAAAATCCTGATAAACAAAATAATGGTATTGTGAATACTCATTATACTAAGATTAGGAATACGTGAGTCATGGCTCAGCCATCCCCAGGAAATTAGATGTATTAATTTCGTTAAGTATTTTTTTTACAAAGTTTGTTTTGTTTAAAGAGTGCTTGAAGATTCTACCTTCATATACATAGAAAAAGGATATATTGTATAGTTGGCCTTCAGAAATAAACCTTTCTTTATTTCAGTGAATATGTATTGTCGACATATATACAAATTCCCTTGTGTGTATGAGATTTCCAACATTAAAATTGATAATTATTTTTTCACTTACATTAATTTGTGTGTGGCTTTATTTATTTGGGAAGTATAATGTTTTGAAGTTGAATAATGGTAACTGGAAACCTGCAATTGACAATTGGTTGCTGATAAAATATGCAGGAAAGAAAACAGTAAAAAGATTTGTCAGCCAAGTATTTAATATTATATTTCAAGAGATAAATTAAACATGAAATTTGCTCAAGAATTGTAGATAAATGGCCACCAACTACAGACATTGTTATCATCGATGAAACCAAGTTGAAATGATCCTTCAACAAGATTGCAATCAATCTCGGAACACGGAATTAATAAAAATAATAACAATTATTATTATTTTGGCTTAAATTTTTCAAACACTATTCAGGAAATAAATTTACTTCAGAAAGTCGTACAATTTCATTACTGTGTTCACTACATTTATATAAAATATAAAGATCTTGAATAACTTTATGATAATATATTTATGATTTATAATAAATTGATTTTAATATTTTCTTACTCATTACATTGTTGCTGATACAAAATAAATGGAACTTAAAAGAAAATTTAATAATTCTGTTCTTCACTTAAAAAAAATTCATCATTATTATTTCACTCATTTAAATTGTATTGGCTTGCATAAAAAAATAATATCAAACAGACTCTAAGCATTATATATGTCTATTTAACTAAAAACTGAGTGTTCAAATTAAGATATTAAAATATCTATAAACTTACCGAGTAAAATCAATTTTTCGAGTATTTGGAGTTCTTGGGGGAGCAGCAAAATTGAACCACACGGTTTTCAACTCAATTATAAATGATGATGCATCTCCTTTCAGATTTGGATGATGAATATTAGTTTTACTGCCCTCTAAGCTACTGTAACTTCCACATTCCGATATACAAGATGGAAAAGACATTTTTGCATCCAAATGTTCATCACAGTTACTTGATTTGAAACTTTGCCTTGATGGAGAAGGTTGTTCATTAGACAAACACATTTTTTTTGTGGTGAACTTATTTTCTTTTGGCATTTTAGGAATTTTTTTTTTATCTTCCCCATCAATGCAGGTTGAAGAGTTATAACCCCATCTTTTCACAAATTTTACACTGATGTCTTCCAAGCCACATTCAAACATTATGAATCCCATTTTTTCTTCATCCAAATATTGATTCCAATCTGAATCCATAAATGTATCTTGTTTTTCGTTTTGCTTAACTAATTGACGACCAAGGAAACTGTAATTTTCAAATGTAAATTCAACTTTACTTCTGTGATAAGGGATAACAGTCAACATAGCTTCTTTAAGAATACTGCTGTTGTTCTTTAATCTTCTCAGCTGACAATGTATGCATGTAACTGATGCAGATAAAACGGTTTCTTCTTGTTGAGTTTCACTTGTTTCAACAGTTAATAATTCAGTAGGCAAGGAATCTGTCTTAGTTTTTTTAGATGAACGATCATTTATCTTTGTACGTGCAACATTATCATTGCAATAATCTGTAAATGTCTGTATAACCTTTTTTGCTTGACAACTATGAGATAACTGAATAAGAGTATTATCAATACATACTGAAAGAAGTGAAACACATGTTAGATCTTTCAAATTATCGAGAGCAGAAAATGCAATAACTTCTTCCACAATAGATGCTTGCATAATACTGATATTTACCTAAAAAACAATTCACAGAAATTAAACATGTGTAAAAACTACCACACAATACGAATATATATTTAAATTAAACCTTTAAAATAACAGATATCAGATGTTATAAACATTTTTAATTAAAGACTGATCAAAAAAGAAATTTCCAAACAATTTATCTCTATATATCAATAATTCACTTATATATTAAATTATGTAATATGCTAATTGAATGCTTAATAAAAAATTCACAAATATCACAAGTAAAAAAAAATTAACACTTTTATTATCATATGACAGTTTGAGAATAGTTATAAGCAATTCAAAATAACATTAAAATAAAAAATATTTCATTTTACATACATTACTTTTAAATAATAAAAACCTTTGCATTTCTGTAAGCTGTTGATTTTTGACTCACACAAAATTGGTGAGAGATTTTGAGCTATGAATTAGGACACATAGAATTATCACATCTGTAATACTAACAACAACAATTGCTGGAATTGCTGGAAAACGCATCATGAATATTTAGAAAAAAAAACAAGTTTTTAAAAAATTATATTAGATAAAAAATTTAGTTTTTGAATGCTTTCATAAAATAAAATTGTAAAAAAAATTTTTTTAATCATTTTGAAAATAAATTATAGAATGTCAATTGATAAATATTTCAATAATTAATTAAATGAATATCTTACATCGTGTTCAGCCTTGCCTATGCTAATTTGCTTATAAGGCGCACGTATGCCTTTCTTCTGTTATGTATTTAAGGCGAAGTACACCGCGATCTGTGTTACTTTTTTGTTTGTTGTCAGTCAGCAGCTATCCAATAAAATTGGAGTCACCGAATATTTGCTGCTCCTTTCGTGAATTCTTCAAGCAACAACCTCAAGTTTGGTATATATTATTTACATTTAATTCAAATATGAATCTTTTAAGTAGAAAATAAAAAAATAATTTAGTAAAAAAATAATGTAAAATAATTTAGTAAAAAAAATAAGGTAAAATAATTTAGTAAAAAAAATAAGGTAAAATAATTTAGTAAAAAAAATAAGGTAAAATAATTTAGTAGATAATTTATTTACTGATAGTAAAGAAAACACATTAAAAAAATAAAAGAAATTGTAGAAAATACACAAATTGAATTGTGTATTGTTAGAATGTTAAATGACAAATTTAATTCAAATGAAATATCTTTAATTATTTGCATTTTTTAACAATTAAATATTAATGAGAAGGAAATCTGACTCCTTTGTAATTAAATATGATGCAACCCACTAAAGATGAATTACTAGTTTTAGATGTTAATTTTGTCTGCGAAATATTAAATGGAATTCTCTGACAATACATTGATCTATCATAATAATGATTATTTTTTATAAATCATTTGGAAGAGTTATATTTCTTCCAAAATGTATAAAATAACCCAAATAAAGAAACATTTTATGTTTTTTTACTGAAAAAACCACTCAGCAAATTGCAGTTATATTTCATATACACACATTGCTTGCTATAAATCGTTTTGACTTTATAAAAAACGTTTTGTCTTGTCTGGCTAAGAAAACAGTGCTACAGTGTAGGTTATTATCACACTGCAAAAATTATCTCATAGCAAGCATAATAAGTGTTAATATACCATGATAATTAAATAACCAAAAAATACTGTCAAAAATATTTTTGCAATCACATTATTACTACAGATAAAATTAAATATTACAACAATAAATAAAATATTATGTATTGAATGCAATTTATTGAGTAACATATACATAGGCAGAATATTACTCTTTTATAAAAAAATATGCCCTATACTGTGAATTTGTATTGTTAAACAATTAAATTTGTAATATCGATTTAGAAATGCAGTTTCTTAAAGCACTTTGACAGCTAAATTGTTTGATGCAAGATTAGTTTGGGTATCAAAGAATATTAAGACATTAGAAATTAATTATCTGTTGAAAAAATTTTTGTTATCCTGAAAGTTGAACTATATAGAGATGGGAAAACCTGCTAATTCATTAATGGTGTTAACCGTTAATGCTAATATAAATTAATATAAACCCTTAAATTTAACAGTCCTTAGTAATTTAATGTTTGGTTAAATTATGTGCATGAATACTATATATTCAAAGCATTAATTTGAATTGTAAGATAGACATTAAATGCTCTAATTCAATATACAGGACTAAAATTTGAGCATTTTGATTCAGCTTCTTTTCTTAAAATTTTATATTAAAAGAGATATTATTCTTAGAAAAAATTTGTTGCTAGAAGTTTTTTAATTTTAATGAATATGCTGATTAAATAAATAAATTTATTTATAATTATAAAAAATTATAGAAATTTTTTAAAAAAAGATTTATAAAACAAAAAACACATTGTTTTGAATAGATAAATTTTTTAATGCTTACATATTAATGCCTTTTATTTAAATGCATTTTTGAAAAGATGACAATCATAAATTTATGCATAAAAAATCAATCTGTTGATCCAATTGTGAAATACATTCTCAGTTAAAAAAAACACTATCTTTAAAGAAATTTTTTTGACGAATATTTCATAATTAAAAAAAAAAAAAAGATTAATCCTTGCTTGGTTTTAGTTAACATATTTTATTTCAACAAGTTTTGTTGATAAAAAAAAATATAATAAAATTGATGAATTAGAATTTTAAAAAATGTATATTATATTATATCATATCATATCTTATATGTATTGCATGATAACATTGCATTTGTCATATCTTTCAGCAATTAAGAGTGATCTTATTTGCAAAATATTCACTGTAACACGTATCTGTAATTTAATCATGCAAAAGCAATTAAAAATAATTAAATACAAAAAAAAAACCAAGTAACAAATAAGTAAATAGTAACAATTTAGCGATTGAAATGTTCAATAAGAATACTTTAAGTTTTAAATATATTAAACTTATACGGTGCTAAAAAAATAACGCAGCCGCGGGTGCAAGTGTTGTATTTAACTGGAGTAAAATTTAATGCAACTTCCGGTGATATGCTTAGTAATCTTTCCCTATCAAAGAGCTGTATTTTTAAATAGGCGTTAAAATCAATACTAATATAAAATCTTTATTATCCGAAAAGTTGAATCGACTGGCGTTCAACTTCACCTAGGGCCGAGACTGTGAAGCACTGTTCAATGTTGAAATCAACTGCTAAAAACCTTTCCTAGAAAGAATGAAGGAAATGAATTCAACTACATTGATAGAAAAAGTAGTTAACTCTTAACGCTATCTAGTATAGACGTCGAGTATCACTGCTAAAAGTAACCATTAATTTTTCGTTTTGTCAATTGGAGTTACCGCTAATTCTCGTCAACGTTATTAAATTAACAGTTACGTTTATTACACAAAGCCTAGATTATTTGCACTAGCCTAGATTCATAATAAGCTTCACACAAGTAAAGCAATGTGAAATAATACACATTGTGATGGCGAAATTCTTCAGCTTAAGGGATGTGATTACCATGTTCTACAGCAAATCTACTTACCTACAGCCAATAAAAAAATATGCCTAATACGAACGAAGTTCAGCAATGTGTAAATAAACACCATAATATCATTTTTTGTTTCAGTAGTCAAAATTTAAATAAAATGTGAACATGTAGTCAAAACCTTTTTTGTCCCCCTCAGAAGCCAAAACCTCACACTCGGAAAGCATGTGTTGAAATGTGATTGTTATTTGTTCAGCATTTTTTTCAACATAAAAATCAATCCATTATTTAATATGGTTTACTTGCTTTACTTTTAGCACAACATAGTTTACGTTGGCAGAAGTCATGATAATTTGGAGAAACAAGTTACATGTTCAGTTTCCATCTCAACATAGCAAGTGTTACTTAAAATGGTAGACTAATATGCTTTTTAGAAGCATGCCTCAATATTGTTGATTTGAGCATTTGTTTTTTGATTTTTACTAGCTTCTGATAGAAACAGTGATTAGTTCCTTTTATAAAACTTTAGTAAAGCATTTCCTCTCAGAGAAAGTAGTTTTAATAAATTGAAATGGTACCTCTAATAAAGTTGCAAATGGACTAGAGGATTTTCAAAGCTAGCTGAAATTAGAGAAATGATGAAAACTAAAACCTTGTGCTTTGGAAAAAAATAATAAAACCTCACTTCAATATGTTAAAGAAATTTAGTTTAGTTTCTGAAAATTAAAAAGGCATTTATAATGATTATAAACATAATTCTTACCTTTGTAATTTTAATGAGCGTTCTTATTTGAGTTGTACGTGTCTCTTCATAATTATTCCCCAAATTTTCAGAACTTCCATTTGGATTTTTTTCATTCATATTTCGCTTTTTATTCTTTTCAATAATTTGCGCCCTGAGTTGACTCAAATGCAATATCTTTTCTTTTTTGAGCTGATTATTTTTCTGAACTTCATGTGAGCACATTACATGCAAATGATTGACTATAGTAAGAGGATGAAGTTGCAATAAAGTAGGAGTTAAAACATCGATGAAACTAAAATAAATAAAAAGAATGCAATAATTAGCAATTAGAAAAAATAAGATTTGTAATAAAAATTATTAGCTACATTTTCATAAAATAGTCCTTTTACCTTCTAAGGCTTTCTACAAACAAAGGAGATATCATAAAGTGTACATCACCACTTAGCTTGATAACTAACACAATTTTTGAAGCATTTTTGGAATAGTAATCACCACCTATGTAATCATCTGTATAAAATAAAAATAGAATTTTAATTAAAAAATATTATTTATAAAAAATAAAAGCCTTTATATTATTAGAATAAAATTAATCTTTCTGCACGTCTGAATATTTATAAATTTTAATATCTTCAGATTAAAGCTCATGTTTTCAACAGACTTTTGCTAAATTTAAAAGATCAATCTTCTTAAAGAGGACATAAAATAGTATGAAAAGACTTTTAAAGAAAATTACACTCTTTGGTATGTCCAATTTATTCTCTTAAGACCAAAACACTACTTTTATAATCAATTTTAATCAAATTTGGAATGATTTTTTAAAAAGAGAATACAAAGTAACACATATAATTATTTTTCAAGAAAATTAAATTTTTTGACTAATGAAAAATAAAGGACATTAAGTATTTGTCTTACACAATACTTATTACTAATTAATAAAGAATAACACAAAAAATAATAAAAGTAAAATAAGTTTTATTACATAAATATTACTTTGGGAATATTTGATAGTGTACTGATTGCTTATTCATTATTGGAATTAAATTTTCTGTGTAAAATAAAGATAGATAATAGAATGGATGCAGGATTAAGAATTTAATAAGAATTTCAAATCTGTCTTCTAATAGAAGTTTTGCTATTGAATAATTTATGAGACCATAAATATTAACACAAAATTATCAATAATAATTATTTTAACGATAAAAAGCCTTGGATAATAACATATTTAACAATGCCAAAAGTCTTTAAAATAACGAAAATATAAAAATGTAGTTCTTTATCAAAAATGAGATAAACAAAAATTACATACACCCTGTCCCAAAAATATAGACAAAAATGTAAAATGCCATTCAGTAAAAACTAAGAATAAAATGAAAATATGTATAATTATAAATACTATAATATACATATATATATATATTAGATGTATAATTATAAATTATACAAGAATGTAAATACAGGGCGATTATCAATTTTTTTCTCTTTACTAGTAGATATTTTATTAGCTCTATTACATATTTTAGTAATAGTTTTCCTGTTTTTGCAAAATTTAATTTAAAAAATCATCTCTTTAAAATCTTAGAATGTCTTTTGGATGTTTACTTTTAACCCTAAAATTTTGATAACCACCTCTTCTGAAATCTCTTTGGATCCTGGAATTTCAATTAAATTATAAAAACATATTCTGAAGTTATAAAAGTGACAACAATCGGATGATACTTATTCAGAACAATCATTAATAATTAACTGCCACTGAAAAATAACGATTTAAAGTATTTTTTTAATTTCAAATCTGACAATGTCCATGTTTACGGAACATACAATTTTTTTATTTATTGTGCCATTTTTAATTATTGTTTCAATGTTTTTTTTTTTTTCTTTTTTTTTTTTTTTTTTGGCAACAAATTTGAATAAATCAATGGATATAAACAAACATATTAATTTCTACAAGTACATGTATCGTGTTTTAATTTAGAATGCAATTTTCATTTTGTATCAATATTTTAGGGAAAAAATGGTTCAACTAAAATTTGCGAATTTGGCCTAATAGTAACGATATCTTATATGTATTTATCAATATTTTGTATGTGCTTTAAATAAATAAATTAAATACAGAATAATTTTTATAAAAATTATACAAGGTTTATTCAATTATTTTTAAATTTAGTCTTAAATAATGTTTTATTTGTATCAATATTTCTATAATATTTTACATTTTTTCAGGAAGCAATTTGCAATATTAGTAAAAAATAAGATATATATGGAAATCTTATAATTAAACTCCAGGTGCAGTTGGTAAAAAAAATGGGATATTCTCAATATATTTTGAAATAACCACTAGATATTCACATAAGTATTATCATTGGAAATGGTTTGAAGAAAACTAACTTACGGGGAAATGCAGTTGATTAACAAAATTAATTAACCCCAAACTCGAAATTTTTCCATTACGAAAACTGAGATTTTTAACGCAACTGACTCAGCATGATAAATTAATATATGATAAAAAAAAATTGTAGAGATCTGATTAAAAGTTTTTGAGATATAGGGGTTCAAAAATTGACTTTCCTAATGTTGAATGAAACTTTTGTTTAATGTCAATATCTCGCATTGTAATTATTATTATTATTTAATTTTGCTCCAATCAAACAAAAGATATAAAGTTTAAGATATAAGATAAAAAAATTTTTTGGAATTATTATGAAACGTTTACAAGATATCCAAGAAAATGTTAATTAGGATCCCCTTTCCACTTACAAATATATTATTATTTTTTTTTTTTTTTATTTATTTATTTATTTTTTTTTTTTTTAGTAAACAGTGTTTATTTTTTTTTTACATATTTTTCTTTTATTATTTTTAAAAATTTTATTAAATATTTACAAAAGTATGACGGAATTCAAGCTATATACTTCTCACTGCATAACATCTTAAATGTGTTAACAACGAAATAATTTATGTGGCTTGTTTTAAACTTTTAATCATTTTATCTGAATTTTTTATGCATTTAACTAGATTTTCCAATTTTAAAAATATCAATCATATTTTTAAAAAAATTTAATTTTATATTTTCTTAAATGGAAATTATCTTAATTTGATTTCATAAAATATTAATAAATCAAACTTTAAAAAAACAAAAATAATTTTTAATGTTCATATTTGATGCCTTAAATAAATTTTTTAATAAAAAATTAATCTTTAAAACTCTTCAGCTAGTTTACACAGCTATAAGTAATATAATTTAGTTTTTAACAATATGCATATAACTGATTTTTTATATATAATTAACAATATTTTCATACGTTTTTCCAATAATATACATATTTATTTCAGAAAATTACACACTTATTTAGATATCATTTGGTATTACCAGCTACTATAAAAACCATAAAACATTTTTATAAATCTTTAAATAAAGTCATTTGTCTAGCTAATAATAAATCCCTCTTTATTCCTGTAAAATTAAATCACTTTTAATTTGCATATACATTATATCGTTTACTGCCTGCAGTTATGTAAAATACACTCATGTCCATAAATTAAGGACAATGAAGTTCAGGCAAAGAAAGAGACAGAAGCAAAACAAATTTGACTTATTTGTAAAGTCTATTTATTAAACAAAAGGAAAAGAGCAAAAAAGATGCTATATGTTTGACATAATTAATAAAAATTGCGACTTTTACTCCCTGGAGCAAATTTCAAAAAAGAACCTATTTACAAAAAACAGTATAACATGGTTAGTATGATGGTTAATATGGAGTATGTCTCCCGGACGACGCAATACAGGCCTTGCAACGCCTAGGCATGCTGAGTATCAAATTATCAATCTGATCTTGGACTTGGACGCCGCAGGCGTGCCCCTGACCCCATCACACAAGGTGACGCTACAGTGGTTTTAGTACACACCTGCGGAAAGTTCAATCTGATCTTGGGGAATATTACACCACTCATCAAGCAATGCCCTCCGAAGTTCCGGTTGACAGGTGGGAGGGGGTTGACGGGCTGCAATTCGTCGGCCAAGCATATCCCACAAATGCTCTATTGGATTCAAGTCCGGTAAGTATGCTGGCCAATCCATACGGGTGATATCCTCCAATTGAAGGCATTCGTCCACAATGTTTGCATGGTGAGGACAGGCGTTGTCATCCATAAACAGAAATTCAGCACCCATGGCGCCCCGAAACAAACGTACATGTTGTTCCAGAATGACCCCGATAGATGTGGCCTGTCATCGTTACACTCTGAACATGCAGGTCAGTTCTGGAACCAAGAATAATTCCTCCCCAAACGAGCCATCCTGCACCACCGTAACGTTGTCGTTCAATGGTGTTCTCTTGATGGTAACGGGTACCTGGCGCTCTCCATATGAAAGTCCGGCGAGAATCAGACTGCAAACTAAACCTGGACTCGTCGGAAACATCACACAAGACCACTGTTGCGGTGTCCACAATGCATGCTCTCTACTCCAGGTTAATCGCAGGCGACAGTGAGTTGCGGTAAGTGGAACACATCTGACAGGCCTACGAGCATATAGACCAATGTGCCCTAAGCGTCTGTACACGGTCTGCCTTGAAACTGTCGTACCGGTAGCTGAAGACAGCTGACGAGACAGGTCTGGTGCTGTGCTCCGTCTGTTTCTTTTGGCAGTACCGGTCCTCATTCGGCGTTGTAACTCGGGGGCGACCTGTGCTGTAACATCTACTCACATTACCATCATCTTGGAATCGTTGCCAAAGCCTGGAGATAACACTCTGGGCGATTCCAAGTTCCTCGGATACTTCCAGCTGGGTACGTCCACATTCCAGTCGTCCGATAATTCTACCACGTAAAAAATCACCCAAATGCTTCCTTTGTGCCATAACTATGCGGTTATTGCACTGAAAGGCTTTTAAAGCGCTTGTGAACAATTTTACTTCTTTGCCACCATTCCTTATATATCCCTCTCTTACACTCTCGTCATTGTGACGTACTATTCGCGCCATCTGGTGGTTTCCTGTAATTTGCATATTCTTCTTCAAGATGTGTGTCATAATTCTACAGGTGAAATTTTTATTTTAAAGTTCAATTTCTGTGTGATTCTGAATTATCCTTAATTTATGGACAAGAGTGTATCTAAAATGAATGTCTTTGATTTAAATTCAAATAAATAAATACATTTTGATAAAATGTAAAAATAAAGTTATTTTATTTTTCAAAATTTTTCAGCTGAAAGCTTTTAGCTTAGAAAAAGATAATGGTTTTTCTTATTTAATAACTCTTCACGAATAACAGATGATATTTCTAGTCAAAATATCATCTGTTATTGGACGAAAAAAAATTCGATTTTTTTTTTCACCAAAAATATACCGGTATAAATATACGTTGGTCAAAAATATATTTGGTAAACCCTATATTTATTTTAACTATTAGTTTATTTCATACCACCATAAAATCTAAAATTTGGAAGAAAAAAAAAAAAAAAAAAAAACACATTTAATTTGCAATTTAAATATTATCCTTCAAAAATAAGTAAAATAAAAAAATAATAATATGATGCGAATATTAACTAAATATTAAAAAAATAAATATGTAGATCGTAACTAAATTACAAAAAAATAAATAAAATGAAGCAGAAATGAATATATTAAAATGTTTAATAAAAACTATGAAAAACATAAGAACAAACTATAAGCCTTAGTAAGAATACTTGAGAAGAATAAAAAATACAATAACTGCATCATTATTGAAAAAAGAACAATCTTTTTATAAAATACTCTAATAAAATATTTGTAGGAATTTTTATGAGAAAAATAATTAAAAATTATTGAGTCATTAATATAATGACTTAATAAAAAGTTAATCACATATGAATTAATTTCAAATCATAAAATTTTTAAAATGTCCCCAATTAATAATTATTATATGATAATTTGATATAATAGTTTGTTACTGCCAAATTCTTTCATTTTAATCCGATTTAACTCTTTTTTAATTCTCCTTAACATAATTTCCATATTTAAATTATTTTTAATTAAAAATTATCTTAATACAAGGGAAAAAATGCAAAATAATTCATCTTTTATTCAATTTACGAAATTTTTTTTTAAAAAATCGTTTGGCCACAATTCTCATATTTTTTTTATTTATAATAGATTTTTATTAAAGCGCAATCATGTAAAAAATAATTTCGCTTTCATAAATAACTGGTGCAAAAAACACACTACCCTTTTTGCTCCAGATGACTCTTTTTGGTAGGACTACATAAATTTAAAAACATCAATACTTAATGGAGCTGCTTTGAATTCAAGCTCATTAGATAATTTGGTGATGTTAAAAGACAAATAGAAATCTTCATTGTTAGCTATTTGATGCCATTAGCTTAGAAAATTCAAGAAGTCTCCATAAAAAAAAATTAAAAAAATAGCATAATTTTATCGGTGGTCTCAAAAACATTTTACCCATTCATCACCCAATAGAATATTTAACGACACCTCCTATGGTTAATTAACCATAGGATGTATCAGCAAATATTTTATTGAATCTAAATAGTATAACTGTGATAAAATAATGAAGTTGTGTATTATTATTTAAATAAAAATTTTGAATTATTTTTATTGCTTACAAACATTTTTCAATGAAATCAAGTACGTTTTTCTTGCTTTTTAATACGCTTTTATTAGTTTCACCTGTATGTTTGTTTGTTTGTTTGTTTGTTTGTTTGTTTGTTTGTATGTATGTATGTATGTATGTAACTGACTCTTTGGGCTCGATTTTGCCCTACTTTAAGCGATCCGATTTAATTTAAACGTTGTAGACTTATCAAGGACCGACGGCAATAAAATATTTTGATAAGTTTATTATCTCATCATGATTAGGATCACCAGGATTAGTGATTAAAACACACATCCTTTGAAAAGTCATCTTGATCGGTGCATCATTTTTCCCATGGAGAACCTACGTGGGACAGCGGCACAACGGATAACACGCCCGATTAGGAGATTCCCTGTTCGAATCCTGGCTGGCTCGACATATTCGCATTTACCCTTTGTTTTACTCACAATTAAATTATTGTAAGAATCAGTCCTCCGTACCGGGACCTCATTTAAATATTATAGTTTAAAAACACTAAAAAACATGCTTTTAGAGTTAATTAAACTAAAAAGTAAAAAATAAATTAATAGTTTAAAAAAACTAAAAAAACACGCTTTTAGAGTTAATCAAACTAAAAAGTCAAAAATAAATTAATAGTTTAAAAAAACGAAAAAACACACTTTTAGAGTTAATCAAACTAAAAAATAAAAAATAATTGTTAACATAAGAATAAAATTACTGACGAGAAAATGAATGTCACTGTTCTAAAAGCGTGGGGTGCTCGATATCAATCATTATAATTTTTCACTAGTTTCATTGCGAAATGCAGAGTTAGTTTTAAAATGTCATACAAAGCACCCCACGCTTTTAGAACAGTGACATTCATTTTCTCGTCAGTAATTTTATTCTTATGTTAACAATTATTTTTTATTTTTTAGTTTGATTAACTCTAAAAGTGTGTTTTTTAGTTTTTTTAAACTATTAATTTATTTCTTAGTAACCATAATAAGAAGACGGTAACATATTAAGTTATTGAATGAATCGATTGTAATATTGATATCGGGGCCCTTTTCTGTAATTTTAAAAGTTATGGGAATTTTGTCACAAAAAAATTGGTGAGTATACTATTTTTCACACATGGAATCAATTGCGCTACAAATCTTGGTTTCGCTAATGGAAACTTTTCAAGTTAACATTTAATTAACCATGTTAGTTAATTTTGTTAATCAATGGAATTGCACTATAAGTTAGTACGTTTCAAGCCATTTACAACGATAACACTTAAGTAAAAATCTAATAATAATTACAAATTTATTAAAGATGTCCCATTTTTTTTTAAACCTACTTTACCAAGGAAGCATGCCATACAGCAGATGCACAAAAACAATTTTTTAATACATTTATTACACATTTGTAGTTTTAAGATTCATACTAAAAAACAAAGAAATGTAACTTTAGAAAAGGAATGAATAGTAAAGCATTGTTAGGCACAGCAAATATGATAAAATGCTAAATGCAAAAATTAAATAGTTGCATATTTAAATGAAAGCAGCATATAATCTAAACTAAGGTAAAATAAAAATGCTCTAATATAATTCATAGCAGCATATAATCTTCGGATGATTTGCAACTATACAGTTGTTTTCTTTGATTACCACGATGACTATAAAGTTCAGTTTTTATATCCAGACTACAGATCTCAAACTAATTCAACATTTTTCAAACATACAGAGAACTTATGGTATTAAAACAACATTTAAAAAATGATGCATTTTACACTAAGTATAACAGAAACAGTTCAGTGTGATAATAACAGAATCAAAGAAAATACAAGAGAAAAAATATATTGCATGGAAAATGCAAAAATCAATGTCAAAAAATGAAACTATAAATTTTGAATACTCAAATTCTAAAGAACTTTTTTTTTTTAATTTCAACTTGTAATCTTTATATTTATTAAAGAAATGAAAATCTTGACTAATATTACAATAAGCCAACCAGTGCAGAAAAACTGTTATATTCATAAAATAGTGTTTTTAGGCAACATATCTCAAGAAATTAATGTTTTCCAAAATTTCTAAAAAGAATTATATGTAGCAATTTATAATCTACAGTCAGAGATTCTTTTTCCTATGGTAAATCAATATTGCATATATGCAGCATCATGAATATAAAATAAACTAAAAAGCAATTAATTGTTTAAACAATTAAGTTAAATCAGTTAGTATTATACTGTGAATCAGTTAAGCTAAATCATTTAGTGCTATGAATATAAAAAAATGTTTATTAAATCATATGAGAAAAGAGCATGCACCATTTTGAAGATGCAAATTTTGCATATTATTTACAACACTGTGACCCTAATATATTTAAATTTCTCTTTTAAATATAATTCAAAATGGCTAAGAAAATTAGTAGATTCTAAAAAAGTTTTTATTATATCACATCTTAAAATATATTTTACGGAATTAGTGAAGCACTTATAATCTTCATGGCATTAAAAAATAAACAAAAAAAATGTTTGCTATTTTAAAATATATGTATTTCTTATTTTCCATATACTAATAAAAGGTGCTTACCTTTTCTCATTTCTGCATGAAAAGACCCAGGCTGAAATTCTTCATCAGAATGAGTGGAAACAGACTTCTGAACATGACAATATTTTTGACGGTAGCCAGGAACTTTACTTTTATCAACCATGTGTATTGAAGTATAACCTTCAGTTAAAGGCACAAATTTTGGTTTCCAAGTTGAATGCATTCTGTTAAATATACAATCTTTGTAATGACCACTATGATGACTTCCCGGTTGATGCATAAATTGAGGTAATGGAGGAGGCTGAACCCACTGGTAACACTGAAGTTGTGTCATGTGTGCCATATAACAAGACATCAATAATGGTGATTCAATAATTGGTTTGTCCATCTGATTATGTAGATCAACTAATGCAATGTCTTCTTGAGATGACATAGCAGACAAGAATGAAGTGCTTGAAATAGAATTTGAGTCGGATGGATCATGATGATTTCCACATGACGGGGTTCTTTGCAAAACTGTAACATGTAAATCACTGTCACTTGATTGCTGAGATGGTGTTTCCTGTATATCATGTAAGGATCTTCGAGCAGTTGAAATTTTTCTATCAACAGAATTGGTACCATTTTTAATAACGACATGTCTTTTATCATCTTCAGAATGATTTTCATCTAAAATTGTGGAATCGCCATTATCAGCAGATGATATGGCATCTTCATCAGCTGAAAAATAACTTTCTGTTGAATGAGTAGACTCTGTGGATGCTGCTCTTCGAACAGATCGAGGTGAATAACTACGAGCAGCAATATTGGCTAGAGAATGTCTTGAACCATTATTCTCTCTTCCACTCGGACAAGTATTTAATGAAATACGAGAACTATATCGATTTTGTGATAAACCAGGGCTAACACTTCCTTCTCTAACAGAAGGAGAAGGGTTAGCAGATGTTTCAAAAGCATTTTTCCAGTCTTCACTTTTCATCATCATTTTTCTCTCATGTTTTCCAGATACAGGAGCAGATTGAGCCATGGAAATTTGAAAAGAAGAAAGAACTGATGAACTGGATGGCATTGACATGTGAGTAGGACTGCTGAATTGCCTTTTAATAGAACGTACTTGATTATGTCTATGTTCTCGTGAAAAAGAAGGAATAGTTGAGTCATATAATGAATTTTCTACGTGATTGTCAGTAGTTATTTTGTTATGACTAAAAAATGATATCTTATCATCAAGAAAGCTTTCAGAAAATGCACTGTGTCCTCTAGGTATAAATTGAGAGTCTGTATCTGATGATCTGGAAAGCATTGTATCATTGAATTTACTACCATTCTGAGGATTTGAACTATCAGTGGCAATAAATGATTTTTCAGAATGACTAGGACTGTATCCAGATTTAAGAACTGGGGCATTTTCAGGGGCATCAAACACAAAGTGACCTTTGTGTAACAAACTTTCGCCATATCCTAAATAGTTATCGGTGCCAATTTGATATCTGGCAGAAACAGGACCAACATCTTCAACATGACTGCTACTAACACAAAAAAAATACACACCATTTCTATTATTGCCAAAAAAGGAACAACCTCCAACACAGCCACATTTTCCATTTATGGGCTGAGAAGCTGTAAGTGTGTCAAGTGGCCACAAAAACCACAATTTGTTTCTCTTGGCATCATGTATTTTTAAAAACTTATCTTGTTGGATAATTTCATCTTTTTTCACTTGAGATGATGCAGCATCAACATACACTGGCCCAAAACTGAATCCTCCAACTTCAAGCCATAATTCTGATGTTGCATTTTGTTGTGAACCAAGTCCATGGCTAACAATACTGTATACAGAAGAGCACACTAGATTAGAACTAATTTTTGCATACTGTTTAAATTGGACATGTTGAAGAAGCATACTTAAACCAGATAAAGTATCCCCTCCATGTAAATTGCAAGTTGCCAGTCGTAGAGGAAAAATCTGAAATTTTTTTTTTTATTAAAACGATAATTTAAATAAATAAAAATAAATAATACAGGTACATAGAAAAGAAAAAGAAATTAAACAAATATTTTACCTCAACTTCAATAGCTGTCCCACTTTCCACGATGCAAATATCCAAAGCATCAACAGATAAACGAGTCATTCTATATTTAATATCATCAGGGCAAGGACAAATTAATGAAGCAGTTGTGTGACTGCAATTAGGTTGAGGTACATCATGTTGGCATAATTTAAAAGCCCGAGGTGGCTGAAGATCACAATCTGCTTGTTGTACTTGGAATACAAACAATTCAAATCCAGTGACTGTATGATACATCTATAGGATAAATTTTGTAATAAATCAATAACGAGAAATGAAAAATGATTAAAGATATATAAATTAAAAATAAAGAATATCATTATCAATAATCACTGCTAATATAAACAAATATTCTATAAAAAATAAGTAGAAAACATTATAATTTTTTCCCCTTTATAATTAAAAAACTCTGTAAAAGTGATGTTTGGATTTTAAAAAAGGAAACAAAATAATACACATAAGAAAATAAAGATTAACAGTGGGGGGTACAATAATAAACAAAAAGCCTTTGTTATAAAATATACACATGGACACAAAGAAAAATAGTTTTAAAAATTATTATTGGCATATAAAATAAAATTCATATGCAAAACTTATTTTAAAAAATAAAGTAATATATAGATGTACTTTGAAATTTAAAAAACATTCACAACTATCAATATCCTAGGGAAAAAAATATTCTTATTAACTTACATAGAATTGTTCAATCAGTTTCTTATTTAAATGCCCAAATAGATGCTACAAGTGAAACTATTTTCATTCTTGCATCTTAAAATATTATGTTTTAAACTACATTATCAAATTATCATAATTATTTATTAAGATATACAAGAGTAAACTCTTACTTAAAATAAAATTACATAACACATCTCTAAGCTTTTTTTTTTTTTACTATTCATAAATTTTCAGTCTATTGGCTCCAAGCTATTAAATTGAAGTTCACTTAACTCTTACATTACAAGTTACTTTGATCTATTATTAATTTCTTCTAGAAGTAAAGAATTTATAATATACATGGCTGTGATTATGGTCCTCTTTTAATAAATTAAAATACTGTAATGTATTTTAAAAGATATTTTAAATGCATGGAAACTTCACTGATATTAAAGCTTCTAAAAAATGGAAATATTCAACATATAGAATTTTGCAATATTTTAATAGGTATGAACATAATGTTTAAAATTTAATAAATATTAGTATAGTCTCACCTGTGGTATAGTTATTCGTCCAGTAATGTCCCCAACTAATACTTCTACTAACCATGCATACTCCAAGGTTTCACTTCCTAAAGGTCTATCTACACCAGAAAACATAGCATGTCCACGGACCTTAAAAGATTTTAAAAAAAAATCTTCAATATGATTTAAACCAACATTAATTACATTTTTAAAAACATCTACAAATTTTAAAACTAGCCTATTATCTACAAATGGTTTTCATTCCCCCTGTACTCAAAAAGGATTCTGTAGTTTCATTACATGTGACAGAAAGGCACTTTTTTAAAGCAATTTTAAATGCAAGTTTCTCCCATTTGTTTTCTATATGAACAAAGTATATGCATTCGGATTGATGGTTTAATGTTTCTATGCATAAAAAGTGAGAAATATGGAATTATCACTATCTTTCCAGCAGTGAACTTTCATATGAACTAGGAATTATCTCCAAATCTGATGCATGTTTGGAAGCGAAAAGTTCACTACTGTAAATGTAAATTAGTAGAAAAGAAAATGATAATTGTCTTCAATATGTTTACAAGAAAAGTTAACAAGGCAAAAATAGATTTCATATAAAAGAATTTATTAGAGAAGAATTTCAGAAAAAGAATACTTAAGTAAAAATTATAATAATGTATAACCAGGAGGAGCTTTTAAACCAGATATAAATTATAAAAATCAAATAACATTTTTCTACATCTTTTACCAAGATCTTTGAAAATCAACACATAACAGAAAAATCCACAAAAGAAATAATGTATTGGTGATGGTTTACAAAATGTTCATTCTCAGTAGTATAGTTGTTTCTGTATCAATGTTTCTTACAAAAGTTTTTAACAGGAATCAAATTAATTATCAATTGTTTAAAGATATTAAATAATTATATTTTGATATATTTAAACAATTAAGAAGAAACAGTTTCACATGATTTTGAAATAGTGCAATAAAAAGTATAACTGTAACACAAGAAAAAAAAAACATATTTAATACAAATAAAGTAAGAATATTACTAATAAAACTTAAATAAAATAATATTATTAACAATGTTAGTTTATTAAAAGATAAAAGGTTTCTGCAGATTTACATGAAAAAAAAAGTATTCCAAAAACAACTATTCAGTAGTTTCACAAGCAATTACAGAGGTGAATGGTTTACATTATTTTATGCATTTAAAAAATTTTATTTTAAGAAAGGATCTGTGTTTCTCGTTTTACTGACAAAAGTATGAATGGAACAAAAAAAGGTTTTAAAAAAACTAATTTGCAAAATTTTTTTATTCAATGGCACTATTGCAATTTTGCAAGATCCTTGGAAAACTAATTAACTGTGAATATAAAGAGTCCAATACAGAGAAACTATGTATTGGATAATAAATTTTTATCTTGGTGGGTAAAAAAGATGGTTAAATAAAATAAATATATTTAACTTGATGCATTCAGAGAGAAACTTATTTATTGAAAAATAAGAATATTGCTCATTTTTAAAACAATTAAATTTTACATGATTTTTGCACTTCAATATTTCATGTGGGAAGTTAAAAAAACTTATCAAATCACTTTAAGCACACATATTAAAATTTTAAAAATATTAATTTCACAAATTGAGAATTTAAAATTGCTTTATTGTTGCTATTTGAAAACTGGCTCAATGTTCATTTTATAATTAAACAAAGTGTGGCTACAATGTGGTCATTGTAAACCTTAAATCAAATAGTTAACAGTGATATCAACTAAAGGTTGATTATAATTAAAGCCCCACTTGCCTAAATGCCGTAGAAAAAACCACTCGTCAAAATGAATTCAAATTTGAACTGAAGATTCTTGAAGGAGGAAACGGTATGGCATCAGAAAAAGTTCCAAAGTGTATTAATAGATGGCACTGTAAGCGGTAGAACGAAAGTGGATTCGGCTATCAGTGACCTTTTCAAACAAAATTACGACGACTTTGCACTTTAAACCAACTGTACTGTTCAATGTGTTTTATTGTTTCGGTTTTTTGACGGAAAAAATGACTTCCAAATCATTCAACACTTGTAGCACTGTTAGTGGAAAGCCCATCAAAAACGGCAAATTTGTACCACTTTGGATGGGAAAAATCGGTTTTTAATTGTCCTTGGGTCAAAATGCACATAAAAAACAACAAAAACAACTGTTAATTATCGCGAGACTTATGAAAGACATGTTAAATATGCTATCCACCATTTTCCGCCACAAATTGAAATTGACAAACACATGTTCCACAACAGACCAGAGTGTCCCAGGGGTCACGTTGTTAATGTGTTGCGCAATTCGTATTTTCAATTGAGCTAAATTTACAATCTTACCACTGAACACAACATTTTTTAGATAATCCCTCAGCCAGAAGTCAAAAGGATAGGGGTCAGGTGATCTTGGCCAAGGTTGGTTGTTGGCCAAGTTGTAATTCTATCATTTCCGAAATGCCTCTTGAACAGTTGTATCACTGGCTTTGCAATGTGCGGAGGAACGCCATTTTGCATGAAAGTGATTCTAGCCAGGCATGCACACTGTGGAAATATTGGAATGACCTGGTTGCACAAGACTTTCATAATGTTTACCATTGACGGTACAGGTAACAGGATCTGTGGGAACCACCTCCTCGAAAAACAATGGTCTTACAATAAACGATGATATCAACCCACACCAAACAGTTACCTTTGGAGAATGAAGCGGTTCTAGTGCATTTGCAAATGGATTTTCTGTTGTCCATATCCTGCAATTTTGTATATTGACAAAGCCTTGGACAGAGAAATGGGCCTCGTCAGTCCACCAAATGTTCCATGACCAATCATTGTACACTCCCATGCGAGCAAGAAATTCTAAAGCAAACATGTGTCTTACTAGCAGGTCAGCAGGGAGCAACTCCTGAAGGGTTATTTTGTATGGATAGCAGAGTATGATATTGCATAAAAATTAATGCACCCTGATCACCGGCATATCTAAAGATCGGGCAATTCCCCGTGCACTGCATGTTTGCACACCACTGCTCAGCCCTTCCTGTAATGCTGTGGCCACATCTTCTAATGACCATGAAGCAACTGATTTCCTCCCTCTGGCAGATTTCACTGCAAAAGAACCTGTCTGTCCGAATTTCTTAATCTTTTTCTTGGCAGACATAGGACCACAGCCTTTTTCATACTTTAAATAACCAGAATTTCTTTAAAGCTGCTGCGTTGTTCTTATAAATGAGCTTCACAAGCAGAGCGTGATCTTTCAGAGACTCATAACAAGCGGCTCAGATACAATTTGAGGAGAACGCCATGTACCCTGCTTTTTACACCAAAAGCAATGTGTCGTGCACATGCATGTCTTTTAATTTGTATAGTATGCTGCTTACAGCGCCATCTATTGTTACACATTGGAAATTTTTTCTGATGCCATACTGTTTTCCCCTTCAAGTATTTTTAGTTCAAATTTGTCTGGCAAGTGTTGTTTTTTTTTTTATATATATATAGCATTTTGAAAGTGGGACTTTAATTATAGTCACCCTGAATAACACGTAACATAACAGATCATTTTTGAAATAATTTTTTTAAAGATATTGTCGTCATCGAAACAGTTTAAAATTCATACAATATTATAATATAGCTTTGGCAGTCCAAATTCACCTTTTCTCATTTCAAATTAAATCTCAAAATTAGGATTTTATTTGTATGTTAATACTTTTACATATGTATGTTTATAGAGATGTATAGGCATATGAACATCTAAATTTGTATTTCTGAATGAGTAGTGATTTACAGATAAAGGTAAACATGTATGCTTAAGTATACATACACTAATCTGTTTTATATAAATATATGTTAATCAATTTATTAATTTTTTTTCAGTAAAAACGATTATGTGTCTTCTATCTGCTACAAGTGATATTTATTTACATTTGTATGTGCACAGACGATTTTCTAGCGTACTTAAATCGAATGATCCAGTGAAGGCAATGTATGTTTCAGTTTGGGATGAAAGTGAAGGTGGTAAATCATAAATTGAACTCCAAAAAATTTGAGATCTTAAAACTTTGGGAATTCAGAATGATCCCATAGATAAAAAATGCACATTAAAAGCATGTTAAAACAAATTGATGAACCTATTGCATTTAAGGATGATAGATATGAAATTAAATTTTCTAGGAAATTTGATAATGTTGATCTTAGTAATAATTACGATGTTGCAAAATAGAGATTTAATATTTAGTTAAAAGATTTATTAAGAATCCATATTTTTTTAAAGACTGCAAGGCAGTAATAGATGAATATTAGATCTTAGAATTTGTAGAGAAAGTTGAATAACAGAAATTAAAGTTTGTCTCATGAAAATTTGATATATTACTTGTATCACCCAGAAATTCACAAGGATAATGAAACAACTAAACTATGCATTGTTTCTGACACTTCAGTTCGTTACATCAGAATATCTCTTTGCACTCTCTTCGTTACATCTTTGCTAGAATGTTTAGGAAAAAAAACTGGTGTGAACAATTTTTACTTAAGATAAAAGTTCCAGGTACCATTTCTGTAAATTTCAGGCATTGAAATATATTACTTTTGCGATACTAGTGAAAACACCTTTGGGGCTGTGGTATTTTTTAAAAGTTAGCAAGGATGAGAAGATAAAAATAGCCTTTGTGACTTCTAAAAGCCGATTAGTTCCTAAAAACCATATGACCTTTTCCAAATTAGAACTTATGGGCACTATGATTGGAGCCAAACATATTAACCGAATGCTGTTAGTGTCATGGTGGGAAGGTTTTAGAAACTATAACCATTAAAGTGCATGAAAGATACTTTATGAAAAGAAAAATATGTATTTAGTCTGAACTCTGCACATCATTCAAATTACTTGAATAATTTGAAAATTGGAGATGCTGTATTGATAGAGAGAACTTAGAACACCAAATTGTTATGAGACTTAAGAATAATTAAGGAAGTTATTCAAAATAGAGACAATATCATTGGTGCGCATGTAATAAAAATCGTAATGGGACTTTTCTAAAAGCCTATACAGTTACTATATCCTTTTAAGTTAGTAGTTATGGAATTATAGAATATTTTTAATATTTTCTTTTTTTAACTTGAATTTTATTTTGCATTATTGAAGAAATTACTTTTCGGTAATGAATGGTCTATTGAATAATAATTTTCTATAAATTTGTGTGCATATGAATGTTTTTTTTTTAATGCTTATTTTAAAAATTTTATAGCATTCTCGAGTTAAACATACTACTGTTAATCGCTGGTGATTTCTTTTTAATTGATTTTGTTATAGAAGTTAAATTCATATTTGTAAACGAAAGCATTCATGATGTATAGTAATAATAAATTAATAGTTTAAAAAAACTAAAAAATACGCTTTTAGAGTTAATCAATCTAAAAAGTAAAAAATAATTGTTAACATAAGAATAAAATGACTGACGAGAAAATGAATGTCACTGTTCTAAAAGCGTGGGGTGCTCGATATCAATCGTTATAATTTTTCACTAGTTTCATTCCGAAATGCAGAGTTAGTTTAAAAATGTCATACAAAGCACCCCACGCTTTTAGAACAGTGACATTCATTTTCTCGTCAGTAATTTTATTCTTATGTTAACAATTATTTTTTACTTTTTAGATTGATTAACTCTAAAAGCGTATTTTTTAGTTTTTTCAAACTATAATTTATTTTTCATGTTTTTATTTTGTTTGTTTTCCACTTGGCCGGTTATCCTCTAAGTTTACATACTTTTTACCCACCGAAATTTTCGGCCAATAGGAAGAGCGCAATTCGACATGATCGCACTCCTATGCCTTTGAGATCCGCCTCTTTTTAGCCACCGAAATTTTCGGCCAATAGGAAGAGCGCAATTCGATCGCGGATATTACTGAATTTCTACCCGGGGTGAAAGACAGCTGGGCAACGGGCGTATCCGTTACGCAGTTCCTTGGTGGTTTTGAGAATCACAAAACCTCCACATCTTAAATTAATTAAAACATTAGCATAAATTGTAGTTTCTTAAATTAATGAATAGAAATAATTAAAATTAAATAAATGAATTCAAAATTTAGGAAAAACATCTGCTTGAGAACAATTAAAGCAGGAGATCGAAAAAGCTAAAGCTATAGGTACAATTAAGAGTCCGTTGACGATGCCCAAAAATAAAAAGGTTAAAGTTAAAATGAGAATTTTAAGATAAAAGTAAAATAAAACAAAAGAAATTAAGATGAAACAAAATAATTATACAAAATAGATAGGTTTTGATCAGTTGACTGATTCGCCAGTAGATGGCGCCATCAGTCCCAACATCGAGCCCAAAGAGTCAGTTACATACATACATACATACATACATACATACATACATACATACAAACATACAAACATACAAACATACGGGTGAAGCTAATAAAAGCGTATTAAAAAAAATAGCCTTAATATGTAAATTTTCCATTTCTTTATTTTATGATCATCATTGTTTAGTTTGAATTTTTGTTATATTGTTTGTAAATTGAATTACATATTATTTGTGAACTGTATTATGTATGTATTCTTAAAACAGTCTTTAATGTCACATAACAACTGGATTGTGCTTCTAAAACTTGATTCCTCCTGGATCCCAAACAGGCTGCTGCTGCTGCCAGGTGTTAAGATTTATTCCTTACTCCATATACACTCAAGAGCCAAAACATTATGACCACCCCTACATTTTGCAATGAACTCGCCTGGATGGCATGTGATCAGGTGGAAGTGGTATTTAACTGCTGCTGAAGAGTCTGAAGAATCATTCTTTCACTTACTTTTGTGTGTGATGGGAAAGGCTGCGGATCTAAGCGACTTTGATAGAGGGCAGATTGTAATGGCTCGAAGGCTCGGAACAAGTATTCCCGAAACTGCACGACTCGTGGGTTGTTCGCGATCTACAGTTGTTAGTACTTATGCAAAGTGGATGAATGACGGTGAAACCAGCAATAGACGACATGGTGTTGGACGTCCACACGCTATCAAAGAAAAAGGTCGTCGGAGACTGTCTCGCATGGTGAAACAAAACCGGAGCCAGACAGTGGCTCAGCTGACAGCTCAATACAATGCAGGGCCAAGTAGAATAGTATCGGAGCACACTGTTCAGCGGACACTGTTGGATATGGGGCTACGAAGCAAACGTCCCACTCGTGTGCCTTTGCTGACCAAACGTCATCGCCAACTGCGCCTGCGCTGGGTCCGGGAACATCGTGACTGGTCCATGGATCAGTGGGAGAGAGTTGCCTGGTCAGATGAATCACGGTTTGTCATTCATCACGCCGATGGCCGTGTCAGGATACGCCGTCTTCCAGGCGAACAGTTGCTCCCTCAATGTACAGTAGGTCATACACAGGCCGGTGGTGGCAGTATTATGCTTTGGGGGGCGTTCTGTTGGACGTCTCTGGGACCTGTGGTTGTGGTAGAGCAGACCATGAATGCTACAGGGTATCTGAACATCATTGCGGATCAGTTGCACCCTTACATGGCCTCTTTTTTTCCAGCTGGAAATGGAATGTTCCAACAGGACAACGCCCCTTGTCACAAGGCTAAAATTGTGTTGGAGTGGTTCCAAGAACATGATGTTGAATTCCAGTTAACGTCCTGGCCGCCTAACTCACCGGATATCAATCCGATAGAACACATTTGGGATGTCCTGGGACGGCAGCTCAGAGTTCAAAGACCACCAATTCGCAATATCTCGGATTTGCGTGACCGTTGCTTAAACATCTGGTACAATCTGTCTCCAGCCATCTACCAAGGACTTGTGCCAAGGCGGGTTGAAGTTGTGTTGCGCGCCAAAGGTGGGCCAACTTGTTATTGACAGGTGGTCATAATGTTTTGGCTCTTGAGTGTATATCTTGAATAATAAAGTAAACTTGAATAAATAGTTGACGCATTAAAATTGTTTACGTATGTCCATAGGATAAAAAATTGAATTCTCAGACTCAAAAGTTAAGGCTTTTGCACTTTATAAAACCACCAAAGAATCGAAAAAGAGGCAGGTGAAGTAAAAGAAGGTATACACATAATCATGCTTAATGAAAAAAATAAATATTAACATATACATACTCTCATGCATAATTAAGCATACATCCTTACACATATCAGTATATTATTATTACTCATAGAGAAATACATATTTAGACATGCATATGTATCTTTATAAATATATATATGTACAAATAATAACATACAAATAAAACTCTAATTTTAAGGGAGTGGCTTTAATTTGCAAAACAGTGATTTGGTTTTCCAAACCTGTATAATCATTAGTTTTCATTTTGAGTGAATGTAGATAGCTACATTCATTCAAAATAAATTTATACTGGTTTTCAATTCAGTTGGCAGTTAGCTTATTACTAGTAGTCAAAAGTACTTACTTGAAGGGATGAAATAGCAATATGACCATCTTTTAAATGTGCATGACAATCTGGACGTACAACTGTATCAACAGTGCTTAAAATTAATGGTGATAACAATAATTGTAACATGGTTTCTTCATAAGTTTTGTGCATTTCAAAGGAAAATCTCTCTAAATATAAACTTGGACAAGGTGGGTCTGCATCATTGCAACACTATAAAATATATATATATACATATATATATTATTCATAAATAGATTTTAAACAAATTTCCATTGAAACATAAAATTACTACGTTAAAATCACACCAAATAGTAAAAAATTACTTTTTATTAATCAATTTTTTTTTTAAATTACCTTCATAATATGACCTTGAATGTCATGCATTGTCACAGACACTGTTACTTCTAAAGGACGATAGACTCGTGGATCAAATTCTTTATTATTGCATTCATTAGATGTATTTGTTGAAACTTGATTAGGAGTAATTATTGGAGAATCAAACTCAAAGAATTTCTGATATTCACCAAAATAATTTTCCTGAAACATAAGCATATTAAACGTTAACATGTATTGAAACTTTTGATATTAAAGCAATTAAAAAATAAAAGTATGAATTTATTACCACCAAAATTTTATGATAGAATTTAAATAACTTAATGAAAAAATTCACCTAATCATTGAATAACAAAATAAAAATAATTAATTCATATATACTTACACTGAAAAAAAAAATAGACTTTTGGAAAACAGTCTCCGAGTCGATTCAGTAAGAAACATTTTTTTAATCATTATAAAATGGAATTAAAATTATCACTAAAATTAGAATTATTACCATTGATTTGAATTTTGCATTTGATATAGTATTTTGAGATCACCTACATGATAAAATTTTGTTTTGTACAATGCAGATTCTATGATACACATCTTTATAGCAAAAACAGCTAAGCTGTTTTAGCAAATTAAAAATTAATTTCTAATAATTCAGTGCATGGTAAAAATATCAACATTTAAGAAATTGATATCATGAAAGTTACAATTATAGCAATATAAATACATATAATGATAACAGTATAAATATAAACATGCATTTTATTTTAAGAATGTACTATTTTTTTAGTCAAAAAAATATTTTCTTCCCCAACATTTCATTGCTAAAAAAGAGCTTGTTGCAGGTTCATCTAATAAATATTCTTTGCTATATTTTTGAAAGAAATTAATCATGTGTTAGATCACATTAACATCATCATCTGATAATTACCAACATTCTACCACAGATAAAATCATCCAGATAGTTTCTGCTAGCCATGCTACACAAATCAACCTACATGAACTTACAGAGTGTAACGTCTAATAATTCCTTTAATAGTGCATTACATACTTCTATTTATTGCAGTCTTAAACCTGAATAGAATGATTGCATATGCTTTGCATGACCTGATATTTGCTTAGGAATCACTTTTATGCTGATGGGTGTTTATTGTATTGATCGGAACCAGCCCTTTTCTACAATTTTATAGCTATCTGCTTAAAAATTATATCTTTGTTCAAGTTTTGTATAGTAGTGCATATACACTGAAGTGACAAAAGTCATGGGATAGCAATATGCAAATTTTCAGATGGCAGTAGCATCGCGTAGAACAGGTATAAATGTGCAGTGCTTTCGCAGAGCTTTCATTTCTGTTCAAGTTATTCATGTGAAGAGGTTTTGACGTGATGATGACCGCACGGCGGGAATTAACAGACTTTGAACGCGGAATGTTAGTTGGAGCTAGACGCATGCGTCATGCCATTTCGGAAATCGTTAGGGAATTCAACATTCCCAGATCCACTGTGTCAAGAGTGTGCCGAGAGTATGAAATTTCAGGCATAACATCCCACCATGGACAGCGCAGTGGTCGACCGCCTGCACTTAACGACCGAGACCGGTGACGTCTGCAAAGAGTCGTAAATTCTAACAGACAAGCAACACTGCGTCAAATAACCGCAGAAATCAATGTGGGACGTACATGGGACTTGTCTGTTAGAAATGTGCGGAGAAATTTGGCTTTCTTGGGCTATTCCAGCAGAAGACCGACTCGAGTGCCTTTACTGACAGAACGACATCGCTTGCAGCGACTCTCGTGGGCACGTGAGCATATTGGTTGGTCCATAGATGAATGGAAAACCGTGGCCTGGTCCGATGAGTCACGATTTCAGTTGGCAAGAGCTGATGGTAGGGTTCGAGTGTTGCGCAGACCCCACGAAACCATGGACCCAAACTGTCAGCAAGGCACTGTTCAAGCTGGTGGTGGCTCCGTAATGGTGTGGGCTGTTTTTTCATGGCATGATAATAAGTTTGATTTTTTAATCACTTAAATTTACTTAATTAGAATTTAAAATGCTTCATTTTTTAAATCAATTTTCTTACTACTGATTACAATAGACCTTGTGTGGGAAGTTTATTAAGAAAAAAAAAAGAAAAAATATTTCCTAGTTAGCGGTAGATTAGAAGTATAAAAGGATTATAAAGAGTGTTTTTGTTCTATTTTTAATTAAAACGATGTAAAACTTTAACTTTCCTTGCAATTTATTTTTCATTTGTTATGTGTTAATGCAATATATCAAAATTTTTTTCCACCATCACATTCTGGACAATTCCAACGAATGATCTGGCCACCTAGATCGCCCGACATGAATCCCATCGAGCATCTTGGTCCTCTGGTGCGATTGGACCGAACATTGACTGGAAATGCTTATGTTCAGCTATTTGGAGATCACTTGCAGCCATTCATGGACTTCATGTACCCAAACAACGATGGGATTTTTATGGATGACAATGTGCCATGTCACCGGGCCACAACTGTTCGCGATTGGTTTGAAGAACATTCTGGACAATTCCAACGAATGATCTCGCCACCTAGATCGCCCGACATGAATCCCATCGAGCATTTACGGGACATCATCGAGAGGTCTGTTTGTGCCCAAAATCCTGCACCATCAACTCTTTCACAATTATGGACGTCTATCGAGACAGCATGGCTCAATATTCCTGCAGAAGACTTCCAACGACTTGTTGAGTCCATGCCACGTCGAGTTGCTGCACTTCGCCGGGCGAAAGGAGGGCCGACACGATATTAAGAGGTATCCCATGACTTTTGTCACTTCAGTGTATCTCAATATTTGCATACCATTTTGCAACAATCCTCATATAATGCAATTTTAAAAGTTCTTTTTTTTCCTCATTAATTTTAAAAATTAATTAATAATTTCTTAGTCAAAGTTCTGGTCAAACATTTGTAAGCAATTCTTAATTAAAAATAGACAGTCATGAAAATACTCGCTATTAAACAATGAACTGAATAAAATATTAAAATTTCTATTACACTTAATTTAGTATTGAAAAGCACGGGAAGGAAACATAGTATTTTCTGTTGACAAGGCAAGCAATTCTTATTATTATTATCCACTTATTACTATATACACAACAGGAATACCACAATGCAACAAACAAATGAAAGATAATGACTGACACAAGACTAAATGTTGTCACATTAATGTCAGAAATTCTCTCTTCTAAGATAATTTTAAAAGTCAATCTTTTAAAGTATAATTTTTTATTGTATTCTACAATATAAACCTCCATGTACAATGTATTTTAACAACATAAATAATATTTTACTGCAAAAATAATCAATTCATATAAATACTTTTTTCTCTTACGCTTGAACACATTTGAAGAATAACTTTGAATAAAACTAAAATCTTAATTAAACTAGCTTCCTAAAATTTATTTTATTATGGAAACCAAACTGTAAATAAATAAATTCAAAGTTGAAAATTTTTTAAAATAATATAAATATTACCTTTAAATTCATCAAATTTCTAAGTAAGGAGCCATATAATTTAAGAATAGATGGTCCAATTTCCAGTTCTAGGTGAACTGTATCTGGAGTTAATGACAAAGGATCAAATTCTAAACATTGACTGTATGGTCTTTTCTTCCTATTCTGAGATCCATTTGGTCTAATAGGGGAAAGCAGAATTTCTTCTTTTTCTGGAGTAGTAATATCCAAATCGAGACCAGAACGGCCACATGGAGGTGAGGGATGATAAATATATCTTATACTAAGAGCAACAATTGGTACAGACCAGCAATCTACCCAGCCAGTACTTGTAAAAAAAAAAAGAATTCATTATGCTTTAATTTATAAATATAAATTTTCAGTACTATCCTATATATTTTTTAAATGAATAGTACACTAATTACATGCTTAGTAAATAATATTTATGAAATCAAGTCTAAGAATAACAAAATTAATTTCTAAAAATTGAAAAAAAAAATTTGAGTAAAAATTTATAACCATAATGCATAAAAGAAATTTTCAATCATAAAATAAACATTATAAAATCGTCACATGAAAATTTTGATGAACATTTCTTGTGCCTATCATGATTCCATTTGTCATGCTGTCAGCATTATATTACGGAGTGTAGTCATACCCTGTTTTTGTAATGTAAAAATTGAGCAGTAGTTGATTTGGTGGGGGAGGGGAGATGTCAAAGAAAATAATTTAAGAATGTGAATAAAAAGAACCCAACTTCTTATTAACAACTGCAACAAAAATGATTTCCAATTTGTACAAGCATGAAATAGCAACAGTTAAAAGTTGTTATATTCCAGAGTACATTGAATTTTATGAAAGAATTATAATTAATTTTTTAAATTTCAACTTAAATTAAATTTTTAAATTAATTAAAGTTTAAAATGGTTTCCAACATATAAGTTCTACCACCCACTTTTAAAAAGAAAAAAATTTACTCAGCACCCCATGTAAATCCGTTTTTCTTTAAGTAAATAAACATATAAAATAACATTTTCTTTAATGTTTCTACATCTACTTACATCTTAAATATAGTACATAAAGTTGTAGAAAATAAGACATGTTGAAGCTTAAAATTATAAAATTTGTATTAAATGAACCATAGTAATATTAGCATTACGTACAGAAAACTAAGATAACAAAAGATAATATGAAAAGAAAAATTATGAATAACTTTAAAAATTGTCTTAATGTAAAGGATGAAACTGGTGCATTACTATCAATGAATTAATCCTTGCTTCTATTTTTGTTAGCAGCATTCTTAAAACAAAGCAACCTTTTTTTCCCCATGTTAACAAAGTTGTGACCACATTAAACACAAGTTTCAATAAATATGATGAAAGAAATGCAATTAAAATCTTGTATTATACATAATAACCCAAATAAAATATAGGTATCTGTTTTTCCATCCATAATTGTTTGTGGTCATGTTAGACTTTAAATTCTTCATTTTTTGTTGCATTTATTAGTCCTTGTAATTTTAAAAATCTTTGTGTTTTTATTTGAAAAAAGGATCCAGAACCCGATAGGGAATGTTAATTTTTAAAATATCTTCAAATCCTTGATTGAAGTCAGAATGGAGAGCAATCAAGGACTAGCAATATATAAATAAGTCTTTATCATATTTTTCTTCAAATGATAAATTGAGGATACATAAATGATCAATGATAAATGATGGCTTAATTCCCATCATTATTCCAAAAATTTTTCTTTGTTTTACAAGACATTTCAAATTCTCAAAACATGTTCTAGAAATGCTATGTGTTAAGAGGGATTTTTCTTCATTTATAAAATTAAATTAAAACAAAACTATATTGTATAAATGTTGTGTTATAGGAAAAACGTTCAGTTCTCAAATTCTGATAGACCTAAACTATAGTATTCTGGTTATGATGATTGCATGTATTTTGTTAAAATTTAAAACATAAATTGTCAAAAAACAATGGAAAAAATATGCACAAATGCAGTTTACAGGAAAGTTTTGTGGAAAGTTCAGAACATAGGAAATGAATACATTTTGAGAGAAATTTTGAGTAATATTAGGTAAAATTACACTAATTTTAAAAATGATATTGGCATATTACTAACTGCTCGTTAACATTTGAATCAAATGGTGATTAATACCTTGTTTTTGCCATGTTTCTCCATTTTTTTGAATTATTATCATGAACAGCAGGAGATCCATTTCTACATGTCAGTTTAGAGCATTTTTCCAACATCAATATTATGTCTCTATTAGTATTAACTTCAGGAAGATACATGCACATATCAACACTCTCACCCTGCAAAAAAACAGTTGAAATACTTTATTAATGTGCAAAACAGATCTTACATATTAGTTAAAAAAAGAAGAAGGAAAGAATAGAATTACAACCCTAATGTCTTCACCAAAATTAATTTTAAAACAAAAATTATACATGCATATTTGAAAACTGAACATTTTTATAACAGATGTGAAAATTTAATAGATAAACAATTAAAAACAATTCCTTAAAACAATTCTAGCATTCCCTCTTAAAAATGAGAAATTTTATAAAATAACAGAAAATATTATAGAATAACAGAAAGAGCACTAAATAAAAATGATCAGCTATACAAATATTAGTAATTAAATGGATGTTTCCACTTCAAAACAAGTTACTAAATATTGATGTAAAACAGAAAATTTTTACAAAGCACACTTATTTTATATAATTTATTATCTTATAAATATATTTGTAAAAATTCCATTATTGCAATATACACATGGCTTACAATACAAACATACATAGCATATTCTACATTGTATCTTGATAATTAACAAACTTACTTACAAATAAAAAAAATAAAGGAAATAGAATAAAATATTATAATTTTTTAAAAAGAAATGCTAGAGAAACTTTTAAAACATGCAAAAATTATTTCAATGATTAACTTTGAGACAGGAGCTATAGAAGAAAAGACAAAGAAAATTAAGAAAGGGCGCAGTTTGCCTATCATTGACACATTATTGTTAGGATCTTGAAAAAATTCTAAAATCTTTTTCGGAAGGTGGACAAGTGGTAATATTTAAAAATTATTAAAATTCAGAATTTTTCTTGACATGACAAGAATTCTATACTATTAATGGATTTAACAAGAAAAAAATTTAAAAGCATTCGTTTTACAAAAGGTAGTTCATTTATCAATATCTCTAATTAGAAAGAATATGAGTTATAATTAGTCATATTAAAGCTTTAAACTTAAAATTAGTCATATTAAAGCTTTAAACATAAGCAAGTTCATATAAGTATAAATAATATTTCTCAATAAGTTTAGAATAGAAAATATGTAGCAATACAGAATAGTAATTCTGTATAAAAGCTTCATTTCATACAAAATTTAGTTTCTTCGACAGAAGAATGTGTACTTAAAACTGCAAGCAGAAATAAAAATTGTCAGTTTTAAATTAAAATTGATTAAAAAATAAATATTAATTTGGAATGCACATTTCATACTATCAAATATGTATTAATAGAATAATAAATACTACTACTTAATTAAACTTTTAAATTTATATTTATGACACATCTTCTATAATTAAAAAAGTTTAGGCTAACTGAAGCAATATAATATTTCAAATTAATTTATTATTATAATCTTATATGTGAATCATAATCATTATGCACAAGTAAATATAACTGTAAACTTAATTTAACAATTATTATTACTTTATGAATATATATTTTCTTGAAGAACAATAATGATCATTTCACTTCAGAAGTTATTGAGTTTTCTTTTACATTTCAGTTTTTTTTTCACACATATTTGTGTTTTTTTACAAACTGATAGTATTGAGAACTCATGAGAAAAGATTATCTTTTCAGATATAGTTAAATACAGTATGAATTTACTATTTGAAGTAATCAGGAATAAGAAACTTATTTTTGTAAATTATATTATTTTTCAAATTGAAAAACAGCAATACATGATTTATTTATTATAATTTCAATTTTTATATGGTAATGTATATTATTAATGTAAATTAAAAACATATTATTAATGTATTTCAAATATAATCAATATGTTAGGTAGCAAGCTAAAGATTCCATACATTTATTTCTTTCATAAAATTAAGAATTATGTTTTAATATTTTATAGTATTTAGTTACATTACTACTTGAATGTTAAATTCATACATTTGTTAGGTTGTTTTAAGCACAAATAAATTTTAAACAAATATTTATACATTTTTATTAATTAAATATTGTTTATAATTTAAATGCAGAACTTTGTTAAAAATGTCCATAAAAAAACATTAATTAAAAAATAAAATATTAATACTTTAAAATCAACTGTAACTATAAAATTACTAAAATCAAATTCTATTTATATTTAATAATATTATTATTTTATTTTAATTTGACTTGATTTTAATACTATTGGAAAATGCTTCTTTTTTTATGGATTTTGTTGAAAACAAGAAATGAAATCATTTTTATAAAATAATTACATTTCATATTTTGTTCAACCAATGACCTAGTAAATTCAAATACTTATTAATTATTACCTGAATCCAAAATTTCAATGTAACATTTGGAGGAAGATATTCTATAAATGGTAAATCAAAAGAGAGTTCAAAATGATCACCAGAAACAGCCAAATAAGCTATAAAATAAGAATGAATTACAGATTATAAATATAATAAAAATATGAAGCAAATCATGTCTGAAAATAGCTCATTTATGGTAATATTTAAAATCTAAATTATTTCCTACTAAAAATTAAAATAAAAATATTTAAAAACACATTAAAACTACGTTATTTTACTTTGTGCTGAGTTTTTAAAAAATAAAAATGAACACATATTTCATTTATTGAATTAAAAATGTAACATTAAATGTATTTAATACTATTGCACTATCACAGCTTGAAAGATTAACTTGTTAAAAATGGAAAAAAAGGCAAATTTGTCATAGCACGAACAAATATAATGAAAATGGTGAATTGAAATACATTAAGAATTCATACATTTCAAAAAAATCACGTGATAAGTACAGCTGTCCATGTAGTTCTCCTACTACAATTCAAATACAGACAAATGATTCTTAAGAAATCCTCCAGGCGAAAAGCGTCTCTCACTAAAGGTACTGCTAATTTTTAAAATATGTACCAGAACACATTAAAAACTTACAAAAAACAAATATATCTCGCACACACAAAATGTGTTTAAAACATATTATTAAATCAGCATAATTCAAGAATTTTATTACTATTTTATCCACAATCATATTTTTTAGATATTTTTCAGGACTAATTTATAACGGTAATGATGGACATAATAGATATTACTGATTTACTAATAAATATTTTTAAATATTGGGTAACACATTATCTTATTGTATTTTTTTATTTAAATGTTTTTATTATAAAATTATATATATATATATATATATATATATATATATTATTTACCACACAACCTTTTGATGATAAATATTTCAATCTAGATAGAACTGCACAAAATAGGTAATAAGTATTTTTTTAAGAAATGTTATTTAATTAAGTTGTTAAAAAGAGCTGAAAATTAATAGTAGAAAATATTAAGTATAAGTTAAAAAATTGCAATTATTATATTCATGAATAAAATTATTGAACTGAAGTACGAAATGTTAACAATCCTGAAATTTTTTTATTATTTAGATGAGAATGAAAAATTTATTGTAATAAAAATATTTCCTGAATGGAAAATCAAAGAATGGTTATCCTAGCAGCTTTGTAGCAGGGCAAATTTCATTTTTGTAGCAGTTTTCAGTGGTTTTGTAGCAGGGTAATTTACATTTTTGAGTATCTTTCTCTCTCTCAGTGGTTTCGTACCATACGTTAATTAATTTTATATTATTTAGCAATTGCATGATTGATATGAAATAGAATCGCATGATTTGTACCGTAATTGAATTAAACTCAATCATTTTGCATGATATTCGAAATTCAATACAAAACTAATTTATTGATGTATTTATAAGAAGAAAATTAGAATTAGAATCGAATGTTGAAAATTAGTTTTTATTAAATACATAGATAATAAAATAATTTTTTATTTAATGTATATTAATAAACAGAAATATACGTTACAGAAATGGATGTATTTATTAATATTTTTTGTATTTTTTAACAGCTAAAAATTTTTCTTTATCCTTTGTACAACTTCAAATATTCTGGAATTTTAGCAATGAATATGTTTAATGGAAATATTGTACCAATATTTAATAGATTTATATAAAAATATGATTATTAAATTATTTAATAGAAAAAACATATTAAATTTTTCTCTGAATTTTCTTTTGGCATGATAATTTTACATTAAATATGTTATTTAATTAAAATACGAATTATTTTAAAATGGTAGTAAGAAATGTAGAATTAATTTAAAATTTAAAAGTATCAAATAATATACGAATTTAGATTGAGTAAAAAAAAAAATGCTTATATATTTACAATAAGTTATTTCTATTTGTATAAACAAAATGGTGTTTTTTAGTTTCAAAATTAAATCTAAAATTATATATAGCCAATTCAAAAAAAAATTTCACAAAAAAATATTCATTGCTAAGAATTTCAAAATATTTGAAGTTGCAAGAAGGATAAAGAAAAATTGTTAGCCGTTCAAGAATACAAAAAATATTAATAAATACATTCAATATGCCATGCATAAGGAGAATGAACAATAATTACATTTAGACAAATAACGGATAACTGTCTTAAATATGTTTTTAAATATTATTTAACAAATCTTATATTTGGGAACTTTAATATTTTTAGATATAACATAGTTGTAGATTTTCTGTAGAAAAAAAAAAAAACAATGTGTTTAAGAAATTCAGTTCCAAGTAATAAATGAGAAATAAAGAAATGCTGTAATCCTTCAACTGATAGATTACAGCTAATTTTTAAATTATTATTAAAAATAAAAATATTTTAAAATTTTGATATTATTTAACAAGATAATAAAAAAGGGGCAAATAAAACATATTAGGTGTAGAGAAAAGATTCAAATATTGTTAGAAATTTTAAAAAATTATGCTTGATGGTGAATAATTTAAAAATATACAATATTAATAAAATTTTGAATTAATTTAAAGATTAATACCTTTATTTAAAACAGATATTGTAGAAACATTTAGTAGTATATGTTCACAAGCAAATTATTTATCCTATTTGTTCCTATAAAAATCAATAGATGGCGCCACAAGATCGCCTCGAATGATTTAAAAAAAATTTTCGCCCTGTGACAAATGTTGTTAACATAACTAATAAATCCTATTACCAGCAAAAACTTCATAAAAACAGATTTCTTATAACATTGGTTAATTCTTATCCCCTCTAATAACAATCTTAGAAGATAAGCTCATTCATATTAGACTACATATATATATTGTATATTCTGGGTTACTAATTCAAATAAATATCTCATTTTTGGCGCAGTTTGGCGCAATTAGAGCAGATTTTCCACTCCTGGTAAAATTATAAAATATTTTGCTAAATGGTAATCATAAAATTTCCTGATTTCGATATAATTTTAAATTATTTAGAAATACATCAACTATAAGGACGATAACCTTAAAAATGATCATTATTAAAAACAAGCATATGCAGATAATTCCTTTTCTAGAAAAGTTAACTCAAGAAAGATTAAAAATACTTTCCTATAATTCACAAAATTTTCTAAGAGTTGATTAGCAGTAATTCTAAATCAATTAAAAGAGTTATCTTATTTATAAATATAAAAAAATGAGGTTAAATAGATGTTTAATTTTAAAAAAAATTTTAAAACTATGCACAAAAATATAATGGAAATAAACATTTTTAAATAAAAATTTCAATAATGTTAAGAGATGAGATATAAGTAGATTCTTCTGAAACAGTTGTAAACTGTTCAGTTGACTTGTTCTTAGAACACTTCACATGATTTAATTTTAAATAACACTGGGCAATAAATTCCAATTTTGCAGATAATTTCTTTAAGTTCAAACATTTATATAGAATATTTTGTACCTATTCATTTGGCACCCCATAACATTAACAAATACACTTTACTCTTTTATCATTCAACATCATTTCACAGATTGCATCAATAGATTCTGTGATTAAGACATCACAACATTCAAAATCACATCAAATGGGCATCCATAACATTCAGAATCACATGTGTTTATAGTTACACCTAAAGTTTTTTTCTATCATTTACATGCCATTCTGCTAAGGTGTAAATTCACCACACTGCTTATCAAGCTTCTCTTCAGTCCGTTGAAATTATTATCATTTTATTAAGAAATGTTTAACAAACAAAACTGTCTTTCACCCATTTTGTTGAAAATCACTACACAAACTACATTTAAATGAGCACCTAATACACTGTAAAACACTAATAAAACAACCTGAATTCTCACCTTGAACTGGAGATATGAAGGATGAGGGTAAAGAAGTAGTTTTCTAATATATGTTGGCTTACACCAAAGTCAAAAGTTTTCCACTGCCACAAAACAAATCTACATTTTGGATGAAGAGTCAAATCAGCAGTATTTGCAGAAGCCTGGCTCAAAAATTTAGATGCAATTCAAATTGTAAGCAACAGGGGGATTTAAGGCAATGGTTTCAAGAAAATTCTTCTGATTGGCTAGCATTCTCTTGCCTAGGTTTTTAATATCCAGTAGAAACCTACTTCTAAACGTAATGTTCATAACATATTCATTTACTCAAAAATAAACTGCATAAGAACTAATGATGGAACTTTTTTGACATCATATCGATTTAACAAACCACCCTTAGCTTTCTTTTACCAATGTTTTCCAAAAAAATTTTTTAATTATCAATATAATAATTATGCATGTTACATAAAATTAAGTAAAAGTCATGACATAAATAACAATATAACAATACCTTTAACTACAAGGAAAGTGCTTTTATAATTAGTTACAAATAAATATATTCATGTATTACTCACTGTTTTCTTGATGCTGAGAAGAACAATCAATCCAGTTAAATTCATTGACAACTGTTATCAATTCAAATTCTTTAAGTATCAAATTGAAATGCCAGGTATAAGGAACAAAATGCAAAATATCTGGCCTTGATTTACTAGCCCAATCTTCCATTAGAGCTGTAAAATTAATTCAGTATGGGTAATAGAAAATATTGCTAACATATATATTATAATATATATATATATATATATCACTAAATAGATTTTAAACTATATTAAAAATCAAGAATGCAGGTGCAAATTATCTTCATTATATGTTTTAAGAAGAGTAATAGATTGTAAGGAATTTAAAAATTGTGAATAACTGATAAAAATAGCAACATTGGCTGTGGTAAAAGATTGAAATGATTAAAATTGTGCACAAAAGAAAAACCAGAACTTTTTAGAAAAAAGTTTTTATTTGATGTTAATGTTACTTGTTATAAGATATAAATGTTGTAATATATGATATGCGATGTCAACATTGTGCTATATAATACATGATGTGAATATGTTATACAATGATTGTTAATGAATTGATGAAAAATAGTGCATTCAGATATACTGATTTTCATTTAAAAAGAGACATACAACATATATGACATTTGAATTTTTAATGTAAGCATGCATAATAAACTATGGGGATTTTGTTTCTAACAAAAGTTAATACTATATAAAAACTATTAATGGATATTTTTTTAACTTCATATAACTTATTTTTTCATGTGAAAATAAAAATATAATAACTAAGCAATTCAAATATTATCATGAATGGCAGAATAGTTATTGATACAATACTAATATAATATTTTACTTCAATTATTTTCGACAAGTTTATTTAAAGCTAATAAATACACCAACATAATATTATTCACCATGAAAAAAATGTTTATGAGCATATATTAAATGAACTGTAGCTTTGCAACCAGTTAAACTGCAGGTCCATGTTTGATGATCATTCCATATGCGAGGATATTTCATTTGTACATCAAACTAAAAAGAAAATATTTTTTAAATAGTTAATTGTTATGTTTATCGTTTAAAAATTAAAATAATTAAATTAATTATAATTATTAATAAAAATTATGTCATTTAAACATAAAGTAAAAAAATAACTTTAAAACAATTTTTTTAAAGAAACCCTTTTTAAAATTTAAAATAAAATAAAATATAGCTGAAATTAAACTATAAATTACAACCATAAAAGTTTACAATATTTTAACATTATTTCAAAGTTTCTTGTTCACATATGACATAATACTAAATCTTACAACTGTAAATTTGTTCACTTTTAGTCGATTCCCTTTTCACTTTTGATGTTCAAAACAGCTGATATTTAAAAAAAAATTCAGAAGGTTATTCAACTCGCATCAGATGAAAGTTTAATACCTCAAGAGTTTCACTTTCAACCAATGATCGATACTGAAGACTAGTTGACGCTTCAAGATGTAAAAGTTGGCCATTTATTCGACTAATATAACCATCATCTGTAATACGCATTGGTATTGTAACTTCTAAATAAGACCCTTGCCCAACATTCATATGAACTGCATTTGTTTCCTAAAATAAAAAAACGAGGTAAAAGTTAATAAAATGAAATTTTCTCAATAGTTTCTTAATATGAAATTTTAATATAAAACTAAACAAACAACTATATAAAGAATTAAAAATAAAAATACTGAAGTGTTATAATTAAAATATAAAAAACAAATTTTTAAATATAATTATTTACCTTTTCCTTCGAAAATAATATATCTATTGTTGCTTCAGAAAGTGTACTCAAACGAATATCAAAACTCTCACAATATCTCTTTTCCCCTACTTTGTTTTGTTTTGTTACTTCTAAAGTCTGAAAATCCTGTAACATGCTTTTTTAATTATTATTGAAAAGACAAATGTGAAAAATAATTAACACAAAAGAAAATATCAAGACAACATTATTTTTTACAATGTTTAAAGTGCATAAAATAGATAAGAGTCCAAAGAGTTTTGCTACCTTGTATAATGACATATTTAAGCTCTTTTTAATTATGCATTAATAATAAAAAATACTAAGCAAAGCATCAAAATACGAATTTTTATGATATTATTTGTTAAGGATATATATTCAGAACAATAACATTTTACATATAAAAAGTATATATTTTAATTCTTTTGTCAACGAAGAAAAAATAAATGACGTTTTAAATATAATTTAGATCAAATATGTTATCTTTCAAAAAAACTTTTGTCCTATACAAATGCATGTGATTGAACAATAAATAAATTGTAAATAAAAATATGCAGAAATAAAATGTTTTTAGTTTAAAAAAAATATATTTATTCAAAAATTTTTGCAATACCAACAGTAATGTTCTTTAATCTTTGTATTCCAGCTATCTAAACTTTAAATAGGCTGCAACTTTTTATATATTTTATAAAGAAATTGTGAAAAATGAAGAAAAAGTCATTAATGAATTTGAAATTAAATTTTAAACAAAATGTCAAGAACTGCCTCATTTACAAAGAAATTAATCAGCTAGGGCTTTGCAAGATTAAACATACATAGAATATCATACATAATTATTCATATAGTAATTTTTAATGTACATCTACAAATTCTTCCATTATTTTTTACGACTGAATCCATGATCTATTTTTGCTTAAATAAGAAGGTCAGTTAGAATGTTTATTGCTTTATCAGGGGCAGAAAATCAAAAAAATGATTTTTGTAGCAGCTTCAGGTCAATTTCGTAGCAGGGCAAATTGCATTTTTGTAGCAGCTTTCTCTCTCTGCGCTTTCATATTCTTTCGGCATATTTTTACATTAATAGTTCATCTTGAAATTTTAAGGCACATACTAATTCATTTTATACAATTTAGCAATCGTATGATTGGTATGAAATAAAGTCACGATTTGAACCGAAATTAAATTAAATTCATTCACTTTGTATGATATCAGAAATTTAATAAGAAATTAATTTATTGATATATACATTAATTTCAAGAAGAAAATTATAATTAGAATAGAATGTTAGAAAAATTTTATTTAATGTGTAGATAACAAAATAATTTTTTATTTAATGTATATTAACAAATACATCCATTACTAAATTGGATACATTTCAATAATGGGTGTACTTATTAATATATTTTGTATTTTTTAAAGGCTAACAATTTTTCTTTATCTTTCATGTAGTTCTTAATATTTCAAACTTTATTAATATTCACAAATTATTAATAAATTATTAATAAATTTTGAAAGTAATTTAAATTTAATAAATTTAATTGATACAGTTATTGTAGAAACATTTAGCAATATATCTTCACAAATAAATTATTTATCCTACATATTCCTATAAAGAAAAATAGATGACATCACGATATAGAACGAAGCATTTAACTCAAATCATTTTTTAAAAAATTTTCAAACTGAATCGACCATCATTAATATAAAGATGGCAAAAACAGGATCATCAGCAAAAACATCACAAAAGCAGAACTCTTAAGCTATTAGTTAATTCTTACCATCATTAGTGGTGATCTTAAGCAAAGGCTGAGGTTCATTCTTATTTGGCTATTTTTCTGGTGGGTTACTAAATCAAAATAAAGGAAATCTTTTTTTTTTTTTGCGCAATTCGGTGCAGAAATGCGAAATTTGCCTTTTAAGTAGCAGAATGTAGCAAGAGATGAATTTTAACATAGTTTATCGCAATTAACACAGATTTTCGGTCACTGAGATATGGTACAGTATGGTATATCACACTACGGTCATAGATTTTCGGTCACTGAGATATGGTACACTATGGTATATCACATAGACCTAGACTAGGACCAAGTGGATTCCGAACCACTACAAACATCCATGACACCGACGGGATTCGAACCGCGAACCATGTGATACCGAGCGCCAACAATTTAGCACCCCAATAATAACAGTTTGTAACTGATCAATTGTGATGCCTCGTACATGAAGAATAATGGAGTCTTTAAGTCATCTATCACAATAAACCAGATTTTTTAAGTGGCCGCATAACAAGAAATCACTTGGAGTTTGATCCGGCGAACGTGGTTGCCATGGATTATTGAAGAGCTGACTAATAACACATTTATCCAAGAACAGCCAAACATAGCGAATATTTACTTTAAAATAGCAATATATATTAAAATTATAATTTAAATTTCGAAGGTTATGAATTTCAAAATAATATAAATATGATGAGACATAAAAGAAAAAATATTTCTCATACTACTGGATAACTAAATTAAATCTGTATTGATGTTATAATATTTGAAAAGCTATACCTGTGGGAAAAAGAATTTATAAAGATGTTCTCTTTGTCGATCAGCCCATGGTCCATAGCTAAAATCAGTACCTTTTCCACATTTTATATCTAATCCCCATAGTGGAGCTGTTGATCTTTGAACAACATCCCCATCTGCAAGTTCTACCATTTCAGGTTCAGCAGTCACAAATCCTGTTTGAATAACATTTCCAAAATTATTTTTTTTTATTGTTACTGCATACATGACAAAATGTCATATAGAGATAGATGATTTTAATAACAAGTAATATTTTACTGATTGATACAACTATTTAATTTAGGATTCAATATAATGAAAGCATTTCACAATAGATATGAAATTGTAAAATAATTATACATAACTGGAATACAAAAACAATAATAATTTTTCTATGCAGAAATAAAAATTAAAAACACTGTAAAATTCAGAATAAAATTTCGTAATTAAAAAAAAAATTGTTTTTCAAATGAATTTTTTACAATTAATGAATATAACAAATAAAAATTCAGTTTATTTTTATAAAACATGATAAATTAATTTTAATAACATTTTTTGGCTAGTTTGGAAAATAAAAAATACATTCATTCAATAGCATAAGAATATTAAAAAAAGAATGACAGTTTGCTACAAATTGTTCATTCACTTCCCAAAATTTTCTTTGATTGTTCAGAAATATAACAAAATAAATTTCAGTTGAACACTATACAAACATTATAATAAAAAATAAAAAAAACATACTGCAAAAATTGGTTTCCAGAAAATAATAACGTATATAACGGTCTTTTTAAAAAATATGTGTTGCATACATTATTTACTTAAAATAACTTTTAAAGAATGAATCTAATTTTTAAAAAATTGCATTAATAAATCACATCTATTTAGCTCAGTTAAATGCTATTTTTGAAAGAAAATTTTAATTTTCCTTTTATTTTCACAAAGAAAGATATTACTGCAAAAAATATTACTACATAAATGAAGAATAAATAATTTTTCAAGTGCAAAATTTCCATCAACAACTTTAATAAATGCACAATTCTAATTAATTTTCAAAAAATGTAAAATCCTATAATTTTACTCATTTGATTCTGTATAAATTATTTTTATAAACTGAATTTTTACCTACTAAGCACAACATTAATTTTTGTTTAAAAACATAAAAGATGTTTTTATTATAAATACATAAACATATACTATTATTTTTAAGTTTAATAATCACAAATAAAATTCATGATTCTGCTAAAATATTTTCAGATAGATTCTGCTAAAATATATTTCAGTTCATATTTTAAAAATATGCAGTAAAAATGTGAGGATAATTACCAGCTTCATCTTGATAATAATAAAGATCAACAAAGTTAGACTGGAAAACAACAAATCCTTCACCCATATACCTTGGAGGCTCATCACTAAGTCCAGTATATTTAGGACTTGGAGCTAAAATAACTTTAAAATTCTCAGCTTTGCATTTTGTTATATGAGTAAATTGATCAAGTCTCGAAGAAGCAGGTTTTGTAGTATAAATAATGTGAGCTTCTTCAAAATTGACGGACAATGTTGTTGGCAGCAAGCGATTTCCAAATACTAAACGACCCTAACAAAATAAAAGTTACAACATTACAATTAAAATTAAAATTAAATACAAGAGTTATACTTAAAATAACTTAAAGATCAAATAATAGCTAACTTAAGCAGAAACTGTAAGTATAGAAATAAAAATTAAATAGCAAAACAAATAACTTAGTTAATAGTAAAAAAGTCTACTAACTAAATTAATTTTTAAATGATTAGAAGTTTAAATAAACTATAAGTAAAAAATTATTTCCTTTATTTTAACTATATAGTGGAAGGACAAAAAAATTGTACTTTTTAATTATGGAATTGAAAGCTATGTAATTCAACCAAAATTTTAAATATAAAAACTGTGTTAAGCTACTAATGTTTATTACAATTAGTGGTGCAATTTTTACATGAATCAACTATAATAAAGAATAACACTTATTAATCAAAATTAAAATTGATATTTTTCAACAAAAGAAATACATTTTTTCTTATTCAATATAATTGAATAAGATATTCCATGATTAATTACAGCAAATAATAGTATTAATTTCTGCATGATTGTTTTTAAATCAAAATAAAACTTATTATTCAATGAACTGCATTTTATTATATAAAAACTATATAATGTTCACTGTTTAAATTTGAAAACAGTACTATAAAAATAGTACAACATATTAAAATTAAGAAAGAAGTAAATATAAAACATAAAACATTAAAAAAACTGAAATGTAAAAAATATAATTAAAGTTAAGTATTGTTGAATATATGCAATTTTTTCTTTCTTTATAATTATTCATATATAAAACTTTCTAAAGCTATATTATGCATATGAAAGACATCCACATATTCAGTCTCATTATAAATCCCAATAAGAACTATATTCCTTAAAATGATACAAATATTTAACTAGACAACTATATATTTTTTATAGATAAAGAACCACTAGAGCCTGTCAACATGGAAAAGCTACTATATTATTTTCTTCTTGACTACAACTTTCAGCCTGTTCCTTATAAGTCGTAATTTTCAGTACTTAGTAAATTTGCGAAATAATTTGTGTCTTATATTAGTTAGTCAATTTGCACAATACCGAGTATGAAGATATCCAATGAGGCCCAACGTTTTCTCTAAATAATAATTGTCAGCAAATAAATATTCCTTGCAGTTTTAATATGTTATTTATGGCAAGAAAACAGCATAATTGCTTGGATCAAAAGAAAACTTATTGTTCAATGAACTAAATTTTATTATAGAAAAACTATATAATATTCACTGTTTAAATATAAACACATTTTGAATATACCACCACATTTTTTAAAGTAATAAATTCAATCTACACTGTTAACATGGCACTGTTATATCCCCCTCAATAAAAAGATAATTTGCACTTAAGAAATACAAAAGCTATAATGACTTGAAACCATTACTGAAATCACTGCTGTTGTACTGACATTGTAAAAGGCCTAATAACCACTCATTAAAAATATTAGAGAGATAGAGAAAAATTTCTGTGTAACCAAGGTACCCCATGGAAAACACATCTCGGAGCTAGCTAGTTTCCTAAAAAAATTTTTAAAAAAAGACTCTCCTACTTAAATGAACCCACAGTTCGAACCTATTTTTTCCTATACTCAAATAAGCTGATTCGCAACCAGTCAATTAGCTGGCCAGCTATAGAAAATCAAACATATTTGCTTTTCATTTATGAAATTAAAATGCTCATGAATATATCTATCATCTTAAATTTATAACAAAATTTATTTTGTATAATATTTTCTATTTTTAATAAACACTCTGATAAAATAATTATTTAATAAGATGTTTTCAAAATTCCAATGATTTTTAGTTTTGGCAAATTTTTTTAGGAAGAAAAATATTGGGTGAAAAGTAACAAGGAATCAATCTCAATTGTAAGTGGAAAAAAAATGACAAAGATTAAAAATAATGATTTATCTAATTGTAAAAATGTCCTGAATACTATTTATAAATAGAAAATAATTTAGAAAATAAAATATAAATTAGTTTATATAAAAGAATATTTGAAACAAAAAAATTAAAAAAGAACAGACAAAAACAATAGGATAATTTGAAACAATTGTCATTTAATGAAAATTTCTAAATCACACCACCAGATGGCGGTAGATGCCAACAAGTAGCATCAGATAGATATGTGAAGTAGAAAATGGTTTTTGTTTAATTAAAAAAGAATTAGAATTTGTTCATAATTTTTTTGGCTAGGCATAAAGTTAAAACATAATTACTTCAGAGAAAAATATTAGAACACTAAATGTTATAGTTTTTAAATTACATTTGAATATCATGCATACAAACATCCATTTTATATATACAGAATAAATATTATTACACTTAGGAATTCTAATTATATACATTTATGTCCTAAAAAATTCTAATAATACACCAATAATGATGCCTCTACATTATAATTCATAATACTAAAATCTTACTAATTCTTTATGCCATTTATCTCATGTATTAACACAATTTTTAATTGTATAGAGAAATAGGCACTTAAGAAAAATATGCAATATAATTGTAAAAGAAATAGCAGAATTTTAATTGCAACACTGCTTAAACCATGATTGCAGATATCTGTGTGCTTATCTTTTGAGTACATAATATATGCGTCATCATCAAATTAGTATCTTGAGCTTTCATGTGAGAGTAAATTACAATGATTTAAAAAAAATCCCACAAGATGTCATGTAAGGTGATTCAGTTTCTAAAAGCAAAAGGACATAATGCCACAGAAATTCATCCAGAATTGAGTGCCACTTATAGTACAATAATACCAATACACCACAACAATAATGTGCAAAAGAAATGTACAGCAATATTACAGACCTCTTTACTGGCCAGACAACAGAAATTTTATAATTAAAATTGTTTTTCACCCCCTCATTAAAGCCTGGCCTTTCTCGCAGTGACTTCCACATTTTGCTTCACCAGAAGTTGTGGACTGCTTCTTAATGTTTTGTTGACAGTGAAATATTAAAATTTTGTTAAACTAGCTGAACTGCAAGGCAGTAGAATTCAATGCATAGAGTTGAAAACCTTTATTATAGTATGAAAAATGCTTAAAGTTGGGTGACAACTAAGTAAGAAAATGATTCAAGTATTTTATATATGAAATCATTAATGAAAATTTGATTCTATTCTAAATCAATATATATTAATCAGGCAGGATTATGTTTGAAATGCCTTGCATTTCCATCTGAAAATTGAAAGCCCAGTTAAGTGACTTTGTTTTGATAATTTTAACTAGTATTCAGAAAATTTGACTTCTTTTATTCTGGTTATTTAACCTAATAGGTTATGACAGTTTAATTTAATTTTCTTTAAATGATTGTTTTGTAAAATATAAATAATGTTAAAATTAATAGTTTTTAGAAATTTACATATTTTTAAAAGATTTTTTTAGTTGTGTCATTAAGACTTTGGGGAATATCTAAAATAACTTAATAGTATTATAGTTGATAAAGTAACTGAATTTTTCCAATTGATTTTTTGTTGTTGTTGTTGTTATAGTGCCAGGAAAATAAGAATCGATTTTCATAACAACTGGGATTCATGTAATAAGATAAATTTATTATTTAAAAAATTACAATACATAGCCTGTTAAAATGAGGAAAGCCAGATTTGAATATTAAACAAAACTAGTCTTATCCAGCATAAAAAAAAAAAAAATTCATGAAAAAGAGATGAAATTGTATTGCATACAGTATTGGACGAAATAACTTTCCCAAAAATATTTATAAATTATATTTACAAGTATAATATTTATCATATAATATTTTTATTTAATAAGGCATAAAAAGTATATAAGTTGCAAAATGTTAACAAATTTTGCTTTAATACACATGAAATTGAAAATTAACAATTTTTTTTACAAGTTTTACTTGGAAAATAAACCAGAAATTAAAGAACTCAGTAAAAAAATAAAGCTAATAAAAAAAACAAATTTTAAATGCAACACATAATTTGAGGAAAAGTTAATAATTAACAAAATTCTTAAAATCAGCTACAGCAATACTTGCATCAATTCAAAGTTTTTAATCGTACAGTATTTCTACCACATGTAGGTCTGTATAAGAAAGAGGTGATAAAATTTTGAGTATTACATATTGCAGCAAAAAAAATAATAATAAATTGTTAAATTTAAATATTTATTATTACCAGAAGAAACATTTACTTAAAAACAAATTTCAAATTGAATAATGGTGGAATTTTGTTACTGTTGCAGAATAAAAATTAATAATTAGTTGAAAAAAATGTTTTCAAAATATCTAAGAAAGCAAAATTGTTGAAATGTTGTTTAAAATTATTCATTCATTATTTTTTAATTGTTTAATTTTGTTAATGCAAAAAATGACAGTTTATTTTGGAAATTTAAAATGATTATTTTGAATAATATAAATAAGGCCATGTCACTAAAACGTTAGAGAATATCTAAAATAACTTAATATTGATATAGTTGATAAAGTAATTGAAATAGAATATTTACTAAATAAATAGTATATATATATATAACAAACTAATTGAAAAATGCAAAAACTATGAACAGATGAGATATATTACATTAATTACTGCACTTACAAATGGCATATTTTAAAAGTTTGTGAAATAATCAAACCAGTTCTTTAAAGTAACAAGGCATATAGTAGCCAGTTATAATTTATCTGGTTAACCAAAAAAATAAATCACCTAGGAATTTATTAGCAGCTTAAATAGTTTTAATCTAAAAAAATATCTACATTACCATTCATAAATTCTTAGCTAGAAAAGGAAGGAAAAGAAATTAATTTGTATCAGATACATTTATTCTAATATATCAATACCCTAATAAAAGGAGTTGAAATGTAAGTCAATGAAAGTTGGGGGGGAACCCAGAAATACAGGAATAAAAGTAAATTTATTGTTTTTTTTTTAACAGAAAATAAATACTTTTTAAATAATTATAGAAAATGATAAAAGTATTTTGAACTATTTTATCATCAATCCTTATCATGCCATCAAGTTAATAAGATAGATAAGAAATAATGAGTAATTAACAATTTATCTATAAAATAAAATAATTAAAAAATATTTTTAACAGCTGAGCCTTCATTTTTGTCAATATAAAAAAAAAAAAATCTAATATAAATCTAATTAAATTAACATGCAAATATAGAAAACAAATATAAAATGATTAATTAAAAAATAAATGAAAAAATTAAAACATATGAGAAGAAAGATTTTTCATTACATACTGTTGAAATTTCTGCTTTAATTACAGGTATTAAATCTCTCCATTCATACTTCGGAACTGTTAAAGTGTCATGTTTTTCTACTGGAGTTTGAGTGTCTCCTTCCCCTCCCGAGTCTTGCCAATATGGTTCTAAGCCAGAAGGCACAATTGATTGCTCCAAACCAAAAAGATGTTCTAATCGAGAATAAAGCTGAGAACGATTGTACACATGAAGTTCAAATCCATTTAATAACATTGATAATCTGGTGTCAGAATGGGATAAATCTAAAAAGATAAACAATATTAAGTATATGACAAATATTTGGACTTAAACTATTAAAAATAAATGAATAGCTATACATTAAAATAATAAATAGCTATAATTACATAATCTAATATAAATTTATCATTCTTTTAAGAGATTTACTAAAGCCATTCAATGCAAAAAAGAAATATAATACCTTCAGATATCTCTTTATGAACATATGGATACCACCAACGAAATATAATCCAACCATCTTGAGCTCTCCATGTGCAGTCTTCAGTAATGTAAGCTACATCACGAAACATAATTTTTCCAGATAAAACAGAAATGGACAATGATCCTATCAGAAAAATAAAATTCATTTTTTTAAAAAATAATATATAAAAACATAAACAAAGCACTACAGAAAAAAAAAAGTATTCCTTTTGATTGCAGCTAATTATACATTTAAATCAATTCACTTTTTTTTTTTTTTTTTAAGAAGTTATTCAAGTGAATCTTTTTAAATAAATGCTTACAATAAATACAAATTTTATTTAAAAATTTTTTATAATTTTTATTCTGACTTTATTTTTTAAAGTAAAAAATTATAATAATAAAATTTTTAACTAAAAGACTATTATTATCAAAAATGTTTTTGTTTTTTTAACTGATTACATTAAGTTTTAAAATAACTGAAAATATTCTTACCAATTTTAACATATCCTTGCTTTATAAAATGATTAAGAAATCTTGTTAAAATGTAGCCAATGACTCTTGAATTATAATAGGTTATGTATATAACCCAGCTCATAGCCATGCATAAAGCACAGAGTAGCCATGCTAAATTTGAATCTATTGGAATATTTTTCAGAGTGGCAGTAGTGTTCCATGTAGGAGCTGATATACGGATAGGTGGTAAACTGGTACTAGAAGCTAAAGTATCAAATCTGGAACAAGTGAAAAAAAAATGTTTAATCAACAGCTGAAACACAGATTTCATCATTTTTGAAATGTTATATCAGAGAAAATTTAATTATCAGAACAACTGTAAAAATTACAATATCCTTCCTACTCCTTTTTGGAGTTAATGACTTTCTTCCTAATCAAACTTTTTATCAAACATTTCAAATTTTTTGTCATTGAAACATTAAGAACTAGCTGTTGAGGAACAAATTAGCCTCGGGTATCGAATACTAACTAATCATTAGAAACTCAACATGTTCAAAGTAATTTTAACAATCTAATAAATTCTAAGCAATGTAATGTGAAGCAGGCCCTTACTTAGCTTAAATAAATTTATAAGAATTATTTAGAAGAAGTCTCATAGTTGAAGGGATCTTTACTATTAGGCATGTTCAATGATAAAGATAATATTAATCATGATGTAAGTATTTTTAAATGACATAAATATGCATTTTCACTTTATTTTTGATGAAAATGAAAATATTATACACATTTCTCAGATACTGTTAAATAGTAGTTTACAAGTTGTATAGATATTTTAAAAATTTAATGCATCGTGACATGTAGAAAATGTTCACATAACATATTCTAAAAAAAATAATAATAATAATAAAATAAAAAAAATTTTTAATTATACTTTTTATTCTTGAAATCAAATTAAACGCCAGCATTTAGAGAAAAATTTCATTCTTAAAACAAAAAAAAATTTTTTTTTTTTATTGTTAAAAATTTAACAGGTTTGGTGAAACGGATGAAATAGAATTTATTCGTTTTATTATCTAAAAATTAATCTATTATATTTAAATTAAAATCAACTATTACACAACTAGAAAACTTATAAAAATAAAAAGAAATATAAAAAATTCGCAGAACATTTCAATATACATATAATGGATAAATCAATCCTTATGTTTTCTTATTAAAGTGCGTAAAACTATTTAGAAGGTGTGTTAAATTATGTTTAAAAGATCTAAGAATGAAGCTTATAAAACGTGCTTCATATAATACGATTATATTAGAACTTAATTAAATGTTTTAATTTCCGCGATAGTTTTGAAATAGCAGAGAAGGAAATACACCAAGAGATTAAGTATTAAAATTAGCACAGTTTTCTTAAACTCACAATGCGGAATCCATTTTATGGTATGAAATATTATATATGTTTGTTTGTCATGTGTACATAAGCGTATTTCTTAGTAATCGGTTTATTTGCCGAATAAACATTAATGAACTTTCTTTCCGGAAGATTCATTTTATAGTATTTTCCGTAATCTCAAAATTTGAAAACAAAAAGAATGATGACGATTAACAATATTTTCAAATCGTAAGCAGCCTGAATCGAATATTTAATCGAATTTAATTGCTTCTGCCGTCAAATTTTCATAGTGAATAACTATAAAAGAAAATGATCTTCACTAAAGAATATATAAAAGGAACCAGAATTCTTTAGAGGTTGAAATGTAGAAAATATTTATTGTGTGATTATTTATCGTTCATATTAAATGGTCTATTCAATTCATCATATATGCAACTGTTATTATCAATGACAACTTCAGATATAGGTAAGAAAGTGAAATTAAGAATGCGTATAATTATCTTAAAATATATATGTATAGATGTCTTTCTATATAACTACTATCTGTCTATCTATATAGGTTTTTATAGATAATAAATAAAAGGTATAATATAATTTATTAAATTTTAAACAGAAACAAACAGATGAATCATTTCCTAAATCAATGATTTAATTGATTTATTCATATTACTCAGAGAATGTGAATATTTCTAGCAAAAAGAAATCGAGAAATGGAATTCATGTTGTTCAATGTTTCTGATGGCAAAGTGGTTCTTATCATTGGCACTTAGGTATTTATTGGACAGAAGGCAATGTATATGCAATGAATTTTGCATATACATTGCCTAACATAGAAAATGCAACATTATAAAGATTTGGACGTGTAAATATGTAAATTTTGGAGAATACACAGCTGAACAAGTTATACACATGATCTGGAATGCAAGTTTGTCACGTGATTATAGCACGTGATGGAAGGAAATGGCTTATGGAATAACAGTTGTTACACTCTATCGACTACGGAATCCAGTTTTTTAAAAAGATGCGTTTCAGAAGACTCTCGTGTGGATTAAGAGATGCCTAGAGGATGGCACAGAAGGGAATTCCAGAAATTGGACGATTTCAGTAGGGGTCAAATTGTGGGCCTACAAACGGCTGCTTGGTCTTGCAATCGCATTCCTTCTAAAACGCTCGTAGATTTATTTACTCTGCATAGTATTTGAACCAGTTAGATCAATGAACAAAATGTGAATAGTCACGAAAGACCAGGTCCTCCTAGATGCATAATAGAACAGACGGATTGACACATTGAAAGGAAACTGTGGCAGCCCCCATCCAACTACTTTCGACATTCTGCGGAATGTGCAGGGAACTTTGAATGCTTCATTATCTGGAAGAACTTTTTCACCACGATTGACTGAAAGCAGATTGCACACAATCCGCCCTTTGCGAAGACTGTCATTCACGCCAACCCATTAACGTGAAAGATTGTGATGTCGAGAACGAGCCAATTGGACGACTGAACAGCACAAAATGGTGTTCAACGACGAGTCCCGATTCTGTTTGTTTGATGAAAGTCGGGGAAGGAGAGTCTTGAGGTATTAGGGAGATAATCCAACCACTACTGTTGTACGTGTAGAGACGTGTAGTGTACGTGTAGAGAGAGAAAGTTGTCGACATTTAAGTGGATTTCATCTCCTGTTGATGTTTTATTTTGATTTTATTACTGCATTTTAGAAACTATAACTATTTGCAGGAAAAAATCTATCAGGTGTTATCAGCCCAGTCGACAGCTAATAGTAGTAGTTGAAAGATTTTAATACGCAATATTCAACGAAGCCATGGATATAAACAAATTCCCGGTAATAGAAAATCCTGACAGGTATAATTACAACTCTTGGTTAGAAGACGTTAAAGTAATGTTACTAGAAAAGGATTGTTGGAATATCGTTCAAGGTACCGAGTGTCTACACCAGAAGAAGCAACTCCCAAAGAAGTGAAGGATTATAAACCGTGGAAAAACCATACTTACAGCGTCATTTATCTAAATACCGAGAAATCCCACAGATCTTGCAGATATAGATGACCCGTAGCAAGCTTGGGAAAAGCTAAAACATTTTCGGCCAGACTCCAATGCAAGAGCTGTGGCTTTGACCGATGAATACTTGTCGTCTAGAATAAATCAAGGCGAAATTATTTGACTTTATGCAGCTCGTACCTACCAGTCGACGAGTTTAAGGACACCGGAGCCCCAGTTGCTGAATGGTACATCGTTTCTAGTTATTCTGTATTTGCCAGAGGAATTTTCAGGTAGAATTAAAAATATTTATCGTTGGGAAGATAAAATTTTTATTTTTGACAAAGTAGTTAATGAACATACTGCCGAGGAGTCGAGATTAAAACAATGTTAAAGTGGCCGTGAGATTACTGCTTTGAAAAGCAAACGGGATAAGATTTTGAATGACAAAGCTGACGTTTATAAAAATGTTTCAAATAAAATGACATATCAGCAAAGTATCGAAAAATGCCGAAAATGTTTTAGCTGTGGGAAATCAGGTCAAGTAACTGCATATGTCATTAAAAATTTAAAAGTAATAAGAACGAAGAAATTAAAATTGAAAAAAAACCGTGAAAATAACTTAATAATGGAAGGTTGTTTTAAAACAGAAATCAGTAACAAAAACTGCTGGATGTTCGACACCGCAGCTAGTGAACATTTTTATAGTAATAGAGAACTTTTTAGTGATTATAAACCTGTTCATTATACGAAAATGTCTATAGCAGTACATGGGAAAACATATTAAATAAAAAGTATTGTACTGTAATAATGTTTTTTTAAACAATTGGAAGGACAGAATTTGTGAATTTACGTAACGTTGTGTGCCAGTCAAATGTACTACTGTGCATAAAAAAAGTAAAACCAATTTTCAATTTAAATTTCCCGGGAATATGGAATTTCAATTTTTTTTTCTTTTTTAGGTTGTTAGCATTGTCCTTGACATCTGTGTGAAATTTCACGTCAAAATATTCATTAGTGTTTGAGTTACGCTTGGCTTGTGAGACTCTAAAACTGGTTCCGGTGATTTTTGAAATGTCTGAATTAATTGAGCAAAGAACTTGCATTAAATTTTGTTTGCGGAATGAATATTCGTGTGCGGAAACGTATATAATATCGCAGAAGGCATTCGGTGCGCAAACTATATCGGAAAAAATGTTTACAAGGAGTACAAACAGTTGAAAGAAGGCAGAGAACGCATTGAAGACGAAGAGCGCTCTGATTGACCATCAACCTCAACCGACAAAGCTCACGACCAAAAAAATTAAAGATTTGGTGCTTGCAAATCGTCTATTTACAATTGGAGACCTTGCTGATGATGTTGGAAACAACCGATCAATAGAGAGAAGGCGAGGCAAGACCGAAAAGAGCACGTCAAAGTCGCTCAAAAGTCAAGCTCATGTAGACTGTTTTCTTCGATTACCGTGGTGTGGTGTATTATGAATTCCTTCCGCCTGGCCAAACTCTTAACAAGGTATATTACTTAAATGTTATGCGTCGTTTGTGTGAAGCTAATCGCAAAAAGAGGCCATATTTATGGAAAGACAACTCTTGGTTTTTGCATCACGATAATGTGTCAGCTCACACTGCGTTGATTCTTCGTGACTTTTTCGCCAAAAATGAAATTCAAATAGTTCCACAACTATCGTATTCACCTGATTTAGCACCGTGAGACTTCTGGTTATACCCTAAACTCAAAAGACCACTCCGGGGATACCGTTCTGAGTTGATTGAAGAAATTCAACGTGAATCGGCGCTCGCTTTGAAGACCATCCCGGCGAATGACTTTTTAGCATGCGTCGAGGATTGGAAAAAAATGGTATAAGTGCATCGTGTCCGGAGGGGATTACATTGAAGGCGATGAAATAAAACTGGAAGAATAAATAAAGTGTTTTTGAAAAAAATAAAAATTGGTCTTACTTTTTGGGCACAGTAGTATTTTTGATAAAAAAAAAAAAAAAAACAAGCGTATTTTATTGGTAAAAGGAGTAAAATTACTGTATTCTCTGAAGAAGGTAGGGTTTTTTACAGCTTATAAAGAAAGTGAGTTATATTGTTGTTATATATATATATATATAAATAATCTACGCTGAGCACACTAATATCGGTTGAAGGGTATTGTTTGTTTTGAAAAGTTATATCATCAAGATAAAATATGATATTTGGGTTCTGATTAACTGGTTTAACTGCTGGAAAATTGGAAAATAAATCTGAAAACCTGATGTTCAAACTGTCGAGATGTTGAGCAAAAACGGTTTGAAGAGAAATGGGTTGTTTCAATCTTGGGGAGTTATTTCCAGAACTAAGCTACATCGAAAGTGGAGTGGAGGAAATTGTTTGAGAAAATCATTTTGCCAACATTAGCTGCCTCTGAAAAAGGGGAAGTTGACTGGCTTCTTTGTGTAAAATAGGGATCGGAGTCTCTTTAGGAAAATTTGTTGTGAAAAGTAAAACTAGGTGACACATTTTGTTTAGAATTTGAAGATCACTATGAACTAGAATTGATAAAAATAGGAGACCCATATTTGAGTAGACTTCGAATAGTTGTATTTGCAATTTGAATGAGTTGCCAGGACAGACCACCCCAGGAATTACTCGCTATTTCTTCGATTGCATTCAAATTTCTAATTGCTTTCTTTCTTTAGTATAGGAAGTATTGTTTGAAAGTGAGGTTATGAGAGAAAACGATGGCAACTAGTCGGATTGTTTTTTAAATGGAATATTAATGCTGTAAATCTGCATGGGCAGATTTGGAATTTGTACTTCGTTAGACAAATTTAAAACTTCACATTTCTCAGGTTGAAGAGTGAATTTCCATTGGAGATATAGGAATGAAAGTTTGATTGAAAATAATCCTTTTTTTTAATTTTATAAAGTCTATGAAAGGAAAGCGATTGATTGCGTTAAATTTCAAAAATTTTTCTTCTGCTATGTGTTTAACGCAATTTTTATCCATGGATTTGTGTTCCTCATCGCAATTAGAGCATTTAGGAACCTGAGCTAAGCATGAATCTGCATAGTGCTGAGCGCTGCAGATTTAACACGTAACAGGATATTTACAATTATTAGTGGGATGTTTAAAGAAGAAACATCGACACTATCGGGGTTTATCAAAAACAATGAGATTTTCTATTGTGTGAGCAATAATCTGGTGTGTTCTGGAAACATTTTTTTGTTCTAATGCATTGGCAAACACTTAGACAATTGTCTCCGATGCCTTAGTCAATTCGCGGGCTGTGTCAAAATTATCGGTAGATATGAGTAATTTACCTTGTCTGGTGATGCTCATATAATATAATCGATGTGTTTTAAAGTAGTTACTTTGGAAGAAAGGATGCCTTTTATGACTTTAGGATGTGCTTTGGGAATAGTGCCATTTGGGATCTCGATATCTATAGTAAATAATCGTGCACCATGTTCAAATGCGATCTGCAGATCTGTTTGAATATCTAGGTTAATATTAAAATGAATTTCTTCAATAGAATTCGAATTATATCTGCACTCGATGAAATTGGAGTTTACAGTGGTATCTGACGTGATGAATGTCAAAGAAATGTTTATTAAACAGATATGATTCATTGGCCTACTTTGTACACCGCAGCAAAACTAACAAGTTGATAACAAATAGAGTCGAAAGTAAAAGCAGAAATATATGTATATATAGGTGACTTACCTACCTAAAATGAAGGCTAATTCTAAAGAAAAAAATGTAGAAAAAAAAAAAAAAACATTACCTGAAAACGCTTATAAATGGATAAACTGAGAAATAAAGCAAGATAAAGTTTATTGAAAATTACACACACATCCCACTTGATTTCCATCTCAAAATCTAGCTAACACTGAGATTTCCTAAATGCTAAGGAAAGTAAAATAAATAATGTTTAATTGAAAATTTTAATAAGAATTCTTTGCTTTTCCCTATTATTAGATTAATGTCATAAGTTGACTCAATCTTATTAGACAAATGCCATATGTTGTAAGCTAACAATGCCATATAGTGTTAAAATTTTAAATTTGACGAAGAGTTAATTATGCATTTCCTCATACGTATGTTTGTTTCCTTCATACAAAAAACGCACATCAATTTTAGAAATTGATTGCGCTCTACAAGAGACAATTTATTTCATATGTGTAAACAAAATGTTGTTTCGTTAATAGATGATTTACAACTTTCCACGTTTAAATTTTGCTCTTTTCGTTTTCGATTTTCAATGACTGTTGAAATTGAAAATCGGAAACGAATCGACAGTGACTGTCTTCCTAATTTCAACACTAAAGGTGCTTTTATTGGTTGTATTAGATTTAATGTTATAGCTTTACAATACTTTTTCTCACATAATTTATAGCTCTCTCCATTCGAAACATATTTCAGAATAAAAGGATTTTCCATAAGCAAGCTACATTCTTTCAAAATATCAATACAAGGATAATTTATTCTAAGTGAAAAATGGATTTTTCATTCAAATGGAAAGAAAAGAGTACTACCATTTTCCATGGATTATATGGTAAAAACCATAAGAATTCGGGGTGCCGATTATAGATCGCTGCTTACAATTTGTGGATATTTTTTTTCCTGTTAAGTCTCATAAAATCGATACAATAAATCCGCTTTTAAAAATGCCTTTGTCAATAAAATTTTACAAGACTTCGTTATAGAAAAACAAATAATCTTCTAAACATAATGGGAGAATCATTACAGTCTAGGGCAGGGGTCGGCAACCTGCGCTGCTTTGGATGTGAAACTGCGGCTCTTTAGTTCCATACGCAAATATTATTTATTTTATTTTACAAAAAAAAAAAAAAAAAAAAAAAAAAAAATATTTTGAAATCGTTCTGAATCGATTAACGAGGAGTCTGAAGAACTGTTTCGTGATTTCAAAAAAAAAACCAGAAATCTTGAAAAAAATCAAAGATTTGCCACTATCCGCTAAAACAATACAAGATAGAATAGCTAAAATATCTTCAAATGTAACATATTTGCAGGTGGAAGATATTCAACTTTCTTCTGCCTTATCACTTGCTATAGATGAGTCTTGCGACATAAAAGACACGGCACAAATTGCCCTTTTTGTCAGGTATATGTCTTCCCAAGGTCCAAAAGAAGAAATTCTAGAATTACTACCGCTCTCGGGACAAACTAGAAGGGAAGATATAGCGAATGCCGTGCAAAAATGCCTTGAAGACAATAAGATCGATTTAAATAAAATCGTTTCAATAGTAACTGATGGAGCCAGAAGTATGGCAGCAAAAAATAAAGGGACAACAACGATTCTTCAGAGCAAAATAAATCACGAAATTCTTACGTTTCACTGCATAATACACCAAGAAGCGCTTTGTGCCTAAACATTTCCGGCCAAAATAGTTGAGGTCATGAATTTGGTAATCAAGATAGTTAACAGCATCTTGTCAAAAGCACTCTATCATCGTCAGTTTAAAGAATTCTCAAACGAAATGGAGACTCAGTATTCCGACCTCCTTCTTCACAATAAAGTGCGATGGCTTTCTAAAGGCAAGGTGTTGCAACGTTTTGCTCTGTGCTTGAAGGAAATAAATACATTCCTAAATAAAAAAGGCATTATTCACCCTGAGTTAGAGAACGGCAAATGGTTGCAAAAATTTTACTTTATGGTGGATATCACAGCTAAATTAAATGAGTTGAATCTAAAACAGCACGGAAAGGGAAACCCAGACTATGGTTTGGTAGAAGAACTGGTTTGCTTTGAAGAAAAATTAATTCTTTTTGCAGAAGATATTCAGAGAGGTAAATTATTTCATTTTCAATTTCTAAAGCAATATCGTGATAAAACTAGTGCAACTGTTGACAGGAGGTACTTCAGCACAGTTATAAAAAAAATTAATGAGGAATTTGCTGACAGATTTGAGAAATTCAAAACCAACAAAACCACTTCAGCATTCATAGTAAATCCTCTCAACACAAATAGTGACGAAATCCACATTGAGCCATTTGGAATTGATACTGGACCTCTAGAAATGCAATTGATCGATTTAAAAAGTAAAGTTTTGTGGAGTGGAAAATTTACAGAGTTGAAAAGCAAGTTGGAAGAGTTGGAGGTCCAGAAATGTATGTACGTAACGCAACAAAAGTAGACAACTTTAAGAGAAATGCCGCGAGTTGAGGCACTTATATTCCACGCATGGAATAGTCTTCCAGATTGCTACAGTGAGGTGAAGAAGTTGGCATTTGGAGTGCTGACTATCTTCGGATCGACATATTCGAGCGAGCAAGCGTTCTCTTGCATGAATATAATTAAAAGTAAAGTAAGAAGCCAACTAACAAATGAAAATTTAGAGTCGTGTTTGAAACTTAAAGCAACAAGTTATGAGCCAAATTTATCCAAACTTTCTAAAACAATGCAAAGCCAATGCTCCCATTGAATTTGTTTGCTCAAATGTATGTAATTGTTTTTTTTTTATTTTAAGTACAAATTACATTGTTTAGTAAAGTTTAAATTCTCTACTTGAATAACCATGCAAAGCCATCGCTCCAATTGGATTTGTTTGTTCAATTGTTTGTTATTGAAGTACAACTTAGTGTTGTAAGTAAATGTTTAATTGTTTTAATTTTTTACTTAAATAATAAGTAATTATCTAATAATGAATAAATAGAATTATATAATGAATAAATAGAATGATATAATAAATAAATTGATATTTTTTCTTATGAATAAATAGATTAGTTTTTTTTTATCAAAAAACTTTATTTATGCGAGTACTAACAGGTGGGCTAGTATTATTAAATCGGCGCTACTAGTATTAAATCCATATGATTTTTAGTGAGCCCTAACCTTCAAAAGACACATGTATAAATTTGACAGCTGTTGCACATTTTTAGTGAAGCAACTTTTGTTAGTGTGAAAAAATGGATAAAAAGGAATTTCATGTGTTAATAAAGCATTGCTTTTCGGAGAAAAAAATACTATTGAAGCCAAGGCTTGGCTTGATAAACATTATTCTGACTTTGCACCAGGAAAATCAACCGTAGAGAAGTGGTTTGCTAAATTTAAACGAGGCGAAATGAGCACCGCAAACGATGCACGCAGTGGACGCCCCAAAGAGGTTGTTACCGACGAAAACATCAAAAAAGTTCACAAAACAATTTCTGATAACCCTAAAGTGAAGTTGATTGAGATAGCTGCGATATCAAAGGAACGTATTGGACATATCGTGAATGAATATTTGGATATGCGAAAGCTCTGTTCAAAGTGGGTGCCGCGCGAGCTCACAATCGACCAAAAACAACAACGAATTGAAGATTCTAAGCAGTGTTTAGAGCTGTTCAATGGTAATAAACCCGAATTTTTGCGTCGATATGTGACAATAGATGAAACATGGCTCCATCATTTCACACCGGAGTCCAATCGACAGTCAGCCGAGTGGACTGCACGTGATGAACACTAAAAATGCTATAACTCACATACTTATAGTGCAACAGCTATCAAATTTATACACGTGTCTTTTGAAGGTTAGGGCTAACTATAAATCATATGCATTTAATACTAGTAGCGCCATCTATGTGTCAGCCTACGAACATTTCAGCCCACCTGTTATTTATTGTTGGCAAGAAAAAATTTTGTGGCTCTTTAAAAGCTTTGAAATTTTGTAAATTGCCATTTTTGGCTCTTCCGACTCAAAATGTTGCCGACCCCTGGTCTAGGGCGATGGATGGGTCTGTTAGTGAATGAAAAAGGCTGGAATAAAATTATCGATAAAAATTCAAAATATTATGCTGAAGGCCAAATAAATATTTAATTATGATACTGATCATGATTTTTATCTCTTTAAAAATATGAACATTACAAATCATTGGAAAAGTGTTTTTTTCCTACAGTTCTTTAAATGCATATCTTCTTTCTGGCTTCTATTGTCTTAAATATATAACAATTTTTTATATACAGTCATGAAATCAAAACATTATTTGAAATTGAATAACATTTTGTTATTTTTATGCGCAAAATCATAACTTTATTGGTATACGGTACATCTAAGAACATATGCACGTAGATTTTATGTCGTTGCAGATCTTACGAGATCTCTTACTTTTTTTGTGCCAAAAATTACACTGGTGGATTACAAGCCATTAGGGAATATATGCAGAAAAATAAGGTACTTAATTTTTTATTTCAAAATGCTCTAGTTATAAAATAAATTATAAATAGTTTTTTTATGATCCAATCTCTTTTACTCTGTTATCCCCGAATCAGAGCCTCAATTTCTTCCGTTTTATACATTATTTCGAAACATACGTCGAATTTTTCAAATGCTTAAATTCTTACCAGAAAAATAATGGGAAAGATCTTTGGCTGATTCAGTAGGATTTGTGTCTGTCGCACATATTATTTTCTAAAAATTTTTTTTTCGAAAAGAATTTCTTTTAAGTATATTACGCTTTTTATTTACATGGCTTAATGTCTCTCAGTCAAAGCCTGCTTTTATAAATTTTAATACGTATGATATCACATTTGTTTAAAAACGCGTAACAGGTAAATTCAAAACTTTATTTAAAATGCACGCAATTTTATATGTAACGCTAATTAATAAATTACAACAACTTTGATTTAAAATTTGAATGTTTCGTTTCGAGCCATGCATTTTCGTATGAACACTTTACTGCAGAATATTTTCATATCCAAATAATTTTGTCTATGTAGCGATTAGGCGCAACCTTCTCCGAAAATTCCATACTTTCGTATTCTGATTAAAGTATTTTCCTTTTCTCTAGATATTTTAAATATTATCTGTTCAAAATTTATATTCTGTGAAGATAAAAATCAGTTAAGCCCTGCAGTTGAATAATAAGATATTCATCTCTCATTTTTCACTTTCTTAGTTTAAAAAACCCCACATCCGCTGAGTCATTTATGCCCTCTTTCTTTCCTTAAATGTCATCTGAGGGGTGAATGGTATGACAGGATATCATTCTTTGACAGGGTAAAGAACTATAGAATATCCTTTTTTGTTTGTGAAGTCTAAATTTCCTCTTTGTTTAAATGCCATTCCTAAAGATGGATGACATTGCAGTGCTCCTCTCTCCGTCAGAATAATTTGTGCTAATTTTTTTATGACTAAAAAAATCTTGATTTGAAATTTGATACAAACTGATCCCTTGTACAATAACTCGCTCATGTTTCAGAATTTTTAAAATGCCTAATAAATTTTGATTCACCTATAAAATTTCCTCTATTCAGACTTTTTAAAAAAAATCAAATTTTACTATAAAGTTAGTTACAGGAGGGAAAAAAACCACTAATAATATTTTTTTTATAAGTATGGGTGTTTGAATTCATTTCCCACACAAAAAGAAATTTTAAACAATTAAAAATTCATTCTGTTTCATATAATAAATTTCTAGGAATTTGGACACATTCTTAAATTCTTGAAAGGCCAGATAAGTTTGTACTGATATTTCTTCACATCTCTAATTGTAGATCCAATAGAAATATTTTATCTCTGGAAACTTTCTAGGTAGTTTTATTACTATATTAGTAATCAAATGCGGTCTTTCTTATGTAATTCTTAGTTGCGCGCATATAGATCTAATATTATCATATAGATCTAGTATGACATTTATTTTAAATTAAAAATTGACCATTCATTACATTGAATTCCATTTTTTTAATGACTGTGTAATATAAATTTATTAAAATTTCAATATTAATGCTTTTAAATATAATTTAGATTATTTTTTCGGTAACTGCAACAATATATCTGTCATTGCGATAATACATTTGTTTTGGTTTTGTTCAGTGCTTCGCCGCAATTCATCTCTGGTTAAAAGTGAATTCTTTTTCAGATTATTATAAGTTTTATATCAAGTCTAAGTTTTAATTTTTTAATCTAACAATTCTTTCGTGTGGTATTTAAACAGCACTAATGTTTCCGAAAACCACTTTTTTAATTCTTGCTCTTAGTATAGTCAGATGTGTACCACATATTCACAAAAGTGGTAGCAAAGAATCTGTTGAGCATGGATCTTATGTTCCCCGTGATAGCGGCCATTATAAAGAGGGAAAGCATGATTATGAATATGATCACGAATCTGTATTAGGTAAGTTTGTAATTAAATTGAAGTTAAGTGAATTTATATAGACAATTATTTATTTTAATGCATTCGTTCCAGGTAATAAATAATAAAAATAAATCATTTTCAGATTTTTTTTTTTTTAGATTTTACTGATGAAAAAAATAAATATTAAATGAAATATAATATTAAATATATAATGAAAAGTAATATTTATTTAAATTATGAAATTTAATTTATTATTTTAATGCTGAAATCTATCAAACTATTCCATTTTTTTTTCATTTTAAAGCATTATTAAGCATTGTGAGTAAATTTTTATGTTTTTTTTTAAAAATATTCTTGAACAGTCTAAAAACTGATCAATGTTTATGATAAATTAATAAAATAGCAATGTATAACTAAGATCTTAGATAAGTGGTTACTAACCTGAAATACTAACCTTGGACTGGACTAATTGGGATATACTAAAATAATATTAATAATGGGGAAAACACCAAAAGAAGAGATAATAGGCATACACCCAGTAATTGATAGTCACTTACTCTTCTCTGCACCAATCATATTGCACAATTACACATATGCATTCCCCTTTTTCTTTTAGTCTTAAATCAAAACCTGGAAGTGATATCCAATTTAGTCATTTGGTTAATTTGTTAGCTAACCTAAGAACTTAACTACTTAATTAAAATATGCTTTTTTGATGCAAGAGAGAGGAGTTATGAGAGAAAAGTAGTACTCATAAATGAAAAGTTTTAACAAGCAGAATTGGAGAGAATAAAGGTTGAAACACACTTTTGTAAAATAACGTTTGTTTATTTTTCTAGATATTTCTATAAAAATATTTTTGATTTGCTGAATTTTTGCAACAGTGATAGCTTCACTGACAAAAAACAGATACGAAATTATTTATATGTAAACCTACTTATATTTAATTTCTTATTTTAGACGTAAACACTCCATTATGCTCAAATATTATTTATTGATTAAATCAAATATCTAAAACTGTTTATCTAAACATTAAAAACTGAAAAATAAAATCATTAAATCTGTTATAAAGAAACATTTGTTCCCTGTTAATGATGTATTTTGTTGGATTTTTAGAATTAAAAAAGTTATAAATTTTTATTTTTAATAGCATTACACTTGAAAATATTTTGATATAATATATTTCAATTATAGTAAGATTGCAACTTCAATTTATTACTGATAGAAACATTTATTTTTTTAAGCATATTAATATAAAAAAAAAGAAGCGATTGAATTAAAATTAAGAACTCGATTCCTTTTTCTTATCAAAATAAATGAGTTATCACGAAAATTGGTAATGAATAAATTATAATTTTACTTTATATAATATCAAAATAAATGAGTTATCACGAAAATTGGTAATGAGTAAATTATAATTTTACTTTATATAATTTTCCCTTCAGATATAAAAAGATAATGAAAAATGTATTCTACTTAAAAATATTTCTATTAAAACAGGTTTTTGTCATAAAGAAAATTTCAGTTAAAATTCTTGCTCACTAGATGATTTTACAACATATATAAAACTATAAAATAGGTAAAATATTTGAATTTGGTGGAGGTATAAAATTAATTTATCATTGTAGTATCATATGACAGCTATCATATGTTAATATTTGCTATGCGATAAATAACTTTTAATTAATATTTTGACTAATTTGAATATTTTAACTTTTAATAAATTATTTTTTGAATAATTTTTTAAAAATATTTTATTAACTTATATATTTGACTAAACCGATTTAATATATCAAAATTGCAATAGTAGTAGAATTTGGAGGAAATTAGAGAAACTGGGGATTAGTATATTAGGCAAATAAAGAATTGTGAGTTTTGTAGTTTATTAGCTGATATGACCTGACTTTGTTCAATTTTGATTAATAGTTTAATATAATTAACTTAGTAAAACTTCTTAAAAATTATGTTAAAATTCAGAAAATTCCAAAAGAAAAAAATTCAGTTTCTTTATATGATTTATTTAATTCTAGCTATTTTACATTTTTATGTATGGTATGTTTGGATGGCATATCTGTAGGGAGAAAAAAAAAAAAAAAAAAAATTCCTGCTTATAATTTGCACATAATAAGTAACATAAAAATTGCATTAAATAGATAGAAAAAGGTTAAATAAAATAAACATTTGAATATATAAACATGTATATTATATATGAAAAAAGTCAGCAATTAAAATAAATCAAACAATTTTTCAACAAATATATATATATATATATATATATATTATATATACACTCATGTCCATAAATTAACGATAATTCAGAATCACACAGAAATTGAACTCTAAAATAAAAATTTCACCTGTACAATTATCACACACATCTTGAAGAAGAATATGCAAATTACAGGCAACCACCAGATGGCGCGGATAGTACGCCACAATGACGAGAGTGTAAGAGAGGGGTATATAAGGAATGGTGGCAAAGGAGTAAAATTGTTCACAAGCGCTTTAAAAGCCTTTCAGTGCAATAACCGCATAGTTGTGGCACAAAGGAAGCATTTGGATGATTTTTTACGTGGTAGAATTATCGGACGACTGGAATATGGACGTACCCAGCTGGAAGTATCCGAGGAACTTGGAATCGCCCAGAGTGTCATCTCCAGGCTTTGGCAACGATTCCAAGATGATGGTAATGTGAGTAGATGTTACAGCACAGGTCGCCCCCGAGTTACAACGCCGAATGAGGACCGGTATTTAGCAGTTACTGCCAAAAGAAACAGACGGAGCACAGCATCAGACCTGTCTCGTCAGAAGGGAGACAGAGAAGGACTCGTCCTTTCCTATTATCATGCTGGTTCCTTCCTATAAAAAAAAGCATGTTAGTTTTAATTAAAGAATGCAAAATCGATGCACTAGAAATTCGCGCATGCAGGAAATACGATTTATTTTTTTTTATAAATAATTATGTTATTGTAAAATAATTATTAGTTCTCAGTTGATAATGTCATTTAAAGTAAATTTTTTTTATAATTTATCGAAAACAAAATTAATAAAGCTGCTTAGAAAAAAATATTAACATCTTAATACATAAAAATGCTAGTTAAAAAGCATAATTTAAATAATGTTAATTGGGATATGAGGAATCTATAACTTACAAATAAAAATTCTTTTATTTTTTTTATAAGAGTTTCTGGGATCGGATTTAATCTTTCGTGATTTTGATTATACTTAAATATGAAAAGAGAAAATTGTTTTTCCGATAAATTACACGACGTTAGCTATATTTATTTTAAATCAACATGTTATAATCTCAAAGAGCAATAGATTAACTTAGAAAGGCTTAGGGCAAAAATTGTGTTTAATAGTATATGATAAAAAGATACTATTGATGTGATTCTGAAGAAAGTAATTCTTCTACTCAAGGAAGGGCTAATTTTTAAATATTTTAGTCCGAATAGTTTTGGGAAAGGTATTTGTAATTATAAAATTTATTTAAATAATTATGTTTACGAGTACTATGTTAAGTAAATTAATTCAAACTTAAGAATAAAAAAATCTAAATATTATGAGTAAGATAATTTTTAAAAACATTTTTCCCAATAAGAAAATATTTTTCACGCCTTTTTTCAGCTGTTACCATATAGTTTTCCAGCTGTTCATTTTCCATGCAGAAATGTAATTTTTAATAGATAATAAAATGAAGGACGTTGAAATAAATTGATAGAAATTTCACTCAAGAGTTTCCTCTAACGTTTTCATTTTAAATAATGAGAAACGCAGGCCATTACGTCCACTTTTATTGTTAAATATGGAACATAAAGGACTGATTTAGGTAAGATTCAACTACACTCATGTCCATAAATTAACGATTATTCAGAATCACACAGAAATTGAACTCTAAAATAAAAATTTCACCTGTACAATTATCACACACATCTTGAAGAAGAATATGCAAATTACAGGCAACCAGATGATGGCGCGATAGTACGCCACAATGACGAGTGTAAGAGAGGGGTATATAAGGAATGGTGGCAAAGGAGTAAAATTGTTCACAAGCGCTTTAAAAGCCTTTCAGTGCAATAACCGCATAGTTGTGGCACAAAGGAAGCATTTGATGATTTTTTACGTGGGTAGAATTATCGGACGACTGGAATATGGACGTACCCAGCTGGAGTATCCGAGGAACTTGGAATCGCCCAGAGTGTCATCTCCAGGCTTTGGCAACGATTCCAAGATGATGGTAATGTGAGTAGATGTTACAGCACAGGTCGCCCCTCGAGTTCAGCAATTGCCGAATGAGGACCGGCATTTAGCAGTTACTGCCAAAAGAAACAGACGGAGCACAGCATCAGACCTGTCTCGTCAGAAGGGAGACAGAGAAGGACTCGTCCTTTCCTATTATCATGCTGGTAACTCCTTCCCTATAAAAAAAAGCATGTTAGCTCTAATTAAAGAATGCAAAAATCGATGCACTAGAAATTCAGCATGCAGGAAATCACAGGTTTATTTTTTTTATATTAAGCGGGTGCCAGTATTGTAAAATGGTATTATTCCTCGGTTGATAGTATCATTTAGAGTAAATTTTTTTTATAATTTATCAACAAAATTAATAAAGCTGTCATAATGCAGCCGCACATAAAAAACTGCTGATTCAAAAAGCATATAATTTAAATAATGTTAATTGGGATGATCTATAACTTACAAATGAATTCTTCTTTTTTTTATAAGGGAACACAAGATCGAAGTTTGTCTTTCAGATTGATTGTAAAACCGCTGAAAGAAAAGTCCGCTTTCCGATAAATTCACGGCGTTGGCTATGTTTATTTTGAAATCATTATAATCAAAGGCAATGATTCCAGCTTGAAAGGGCTTAGGCAAGAAATTGTGTGTTTAATAGTATACTTGTTGAGATGCTGACAGTGTGATGTTGAAAAGGTAAATTATTCCTCAGGAAGGGCTAATTTTTAATATTTAGTCTTAGGAATATTTTGAGGAAAGTATTTCATAATTATAAGTTTGTTTTTAAATAGTGTTTACAGGTATGTTGGGTAGATTGTTCAGCTTGGACTAGTCTAAATCTTATAGATGAATGAATTTTAAACATTTTTCAAGAAAATATTTTCCGCCTTTTTCAGCTGTTACCATATAGTTGCTCTGTTCATTTTTTCCATATGCAGAGCTATAATTTTTGTGAGGTGGTAATGAAGAGTGTGGAGGATAGAGATGATAGAAATTTATCAGGTTTTCTCTGGTTTTTGCATTTTAAATATTATGACACCAATTACATTACGTCTTGCTTTTATTATTGGCATCTGATTGCATAGGGACTGGTTTGGGTGATTCAGCTACACATCATCCATAAATTAACGATTTGGAATCACTGGGATTGAAAGACCTCTAAAATAAAAATTTCACCTGTGTAGAATTATCACACATCTCTTGAAGAAGAATATACAAATTACAGGAAACCACGAGATGCACTTGAGGATTATTTAATTAGAAAGACGTGAAGCGAGTCTGTAAGAGAGGGGTGTATAGGGGATGGACGAGAGTAAGGTATTTGCAAGAAAGCGCTTTAAAAGCGTCAGTGCAATAAACGCATATTTAGCGGCACAAAGGAAGCATTTGAGTTGATTTTTGCATATTTGGTATCGGACGACTGGAATGTGGGCATGCCACAGCTGGAAAGTATCCCAGGAACTTGGAATCGCCCAGAGTGTCATCTCCCAGGCTTTGGCGATTCCAAGATGATGGTAATGGACAGGCAGTATTACAGCACAAGGATTCTTTTGTTGGCACTCAGATAGAGGGACCATTATTGTGAGTTACTATAAAAACGCAGATGGGCACACA